>CM062805.1:805431599-805601599 GCA_031772625.1 Pinus tabuliformis | reverse complement strand
GGGTTTCCAAGTCATGCCCTGGAACCCAGGCCTAGCGAAACTTGGGGTTTCCATGTCGTGCCACGACCGAAGCTGGCAGCACCCAAGCCTACGAAGACTCGGGGTTTCCATGTCACGCCCTGGTGCCCAAGCCTGGGAAACTTGGGGTTTCCATGTACCGCCCTTGATGGAACCACATGTTTCCGCATTTTATGGCACGATGGAAACGTGGGGTTTTCAACAATGCCCCAACATGAGGAACTTGGGGTTTCCACGACGATGCAAAGTAGCTCACAAGTCTCGGGAACTTGGGGTGTTTTGAAACCGCTGCCCAAGTCTGTGGAACTCGCTGTTTCCATGTTGCAGCACACCTTGAATCGCCCGAGAGTTTCTGGAACTTCGGATTTCCATGGCGTGGGGCCACGAAGAGCCACCAAATTCCAGGGAACTTGGGGTGTCCATTTCATGGCACGATGAAAAATGCTACCCAAGTCAGCAGACACACACAGGGTTTCCATTTCGTGTCACAACAAAGATTGCTACCCAAGTCTGGGAAACGCGGTGTAAGGACCTGTGGTTTGGTTTCTCCCCGTCGGTGCGAAGTGCGAACTCTACGACCAAAATGTGAGAAGGGACATAAGTATAATGTGCATTAGAGGTGGAGCGATGGTTGGTTTATAGCATGGGAGCATTTGGCATAACCCACGGGTCGACTTACATGTTGGGGAAACTTGAACGAAGGACTGTTTTCCAACCAACAATCGGATGGCAAGTTTGCGACGTGTAAGGGCGTTTTGGCATGCGATAGTCGAGTCGGCCTGGGTAGCGACTCGCCCAACCACTCATATAAATATGGCAAGGCATTGGAGCATTTGGCATTCATTCGAAGATGGACATTCGAACATGAGCATTTGGTGATCAAGAAAAAATGTGAAGTAGTGGAACAGGTCGCAAAATAGGCGCAGGCATGTATGCGTCTGCTCTTGGGTAAGCACACATGATATGCATAGGTTTCGATTATTGCGTGAGGGCGCAGGTAAGGAATGCACCCGCCGTTTGATGTGATGCGGGTGTCTCGGGTGACTCGGGAAGGTCACCCACCCATCATGGAAGAAGAAACTCGGAGGTGTCTCGAGTGACTCGTTGAGTAGACTCATTGTTGAGGGAGTTGCCCCTCCCTTTATACTATGAAATTATGTTCTTCATGTATAACTGCTGATGATAATGAATGTGTATGGGTGTTCATTGGTATAAAGGAAACATAATACTACTTGGTTGCGAAAAACAAACTAAGTAGACTAATGGTTAGGCATAGTCCATGAACATAAGTATTGGTGAAAAGAACATGTTCAGTGGTGCCGCACCTCGCCAAGTACGGCTGAAAGACTACTGTAGGCCTGGGGGCATGACACATGAGGTTCCCATGTCGCTCGCGCCATGTTGGGCATGGCACACACCCCTTGACACCTGTACGATGGGCGAGTCACCTACAGAAGGCGCGCAGGCGACCCTTGTTGCGTGCCCGGATGAAAGAGGTGACCATGTGCGGACGAGTTAGGACACGGGCAGGTGTGCGACGTGCGGAGACAGGTGTAATCAGCGAGGTGTTGGAGCTAACCCATGGGTGCAACAGTGCACACGAAGGGACGCCGCAGTTCGTTGGAATGGGGCGTGTCGAGGTTATGTGGAAGGTTAGTCGGGCATGCATGTTGATGGAGCCGACCCTTGTTATCCTCGAGAGACATGGCCCTTGGGTGAAAGGATTCGTATAAGTAAGTAGGATGGCGTTCAACGAAGGGAAATCGAACTCCGACTTCCACATCACAGAACAAGTGCGAAGAAAGGAGTTGGGCAAAAATGGAAGGAAGAGAAGGATGCGGGTAAGAGGGTTGCACCAACGGGCAGATTATTGAGGGCGGGTCGAGCTTGGTAGCGCAGACAGGTAGAGCAGGGTGAGTTACTGTCCAGGCAGGCAGGTCTCACTGCATGCGGGCCATGTGCCGTCACTATGGACCGTACCGATGAGGAGAGTTTGGGCGTAGTGGAAGGGAAAGTCGGGCAGGCAGGTTCGTAGTTCAGGTGTAGAGTTGTGTCATGCAGGCCGCGGGAAGTGCAGTACGACCACACGACATGACAAGTTGAAAGAATCATTAAAGAAGATAAATTTATGGTAAGTTATTTTCACTGCATTGTTAAGAAACACTTATTGGAAAATTGACTGAGCGTTGAAGTAAGCACAGACCGTGTACTCAAGTATTGGTAAAAGGAAAAGGTACAGTGGTGTCGCACCCGCTTATGCATGGTTGAAATACTACCACTAGGATAGGAGCGTGACATGGGGTCTCCTAGTCCCTCCTTGACAAATGTCGCCAAATTGCGGGGAACCCGGGGATTCCATGTCCTGCCTTGTCGAAAGCATCCCAAGTGCGGGAAATTTGGGGTTTCCATGTCTCGTCGCAATGGAAATCGCACCAGGTGCAGTAAACTTGGTGTACATCGAGCCTACAACCTCACATCAAGAAAAAGGCTCGGTTGGTCAAGAGAATGAAGGTTTCTTCATTGGTAAAGGATCTCGCTAAGGATCAAAGGTTGGATTCTCTTTTAGAGCTAGTCCACCACGGACTATCAAAAGTTGAAAGAAGGACAGAGTGCCGGAGAATGAAGCACCAAAGAAACAAAGTGCAGAGAGGAGGAAGGACTCGACTTGTCCTTGGTGGATATTATTGTCAAGGGTCTAGGGCTTCGCAATGACCAATAAGAAGCTTCAATGAGAGAATTTTATGAAAGGGTTTTCCACTCTGAGAGAGAGAGGTTTTTCCCTGGAAGAGAGCCAACATCTTGTGTTCTTGTTCATATGTTTTTGGCACCAGTTTGATGAAAGTAAACACACATGCATTAATAAGAAGAGAAGAAGATTAAGATAACACGATAGATTGCAAAAGAGCTTCACAAATTGTTATCAAGTCTAGAAGAATCCCACTATACACCATTGGCCCAGATTCTTCAACGCGGTATCAGAGCTAAGATGACACATCAAGGAAAGGGAATCTCAAGAACATCTACAAGGTTGAAGCGTCAAGTCAAGAAGTCTCAATCACATCAAGGACAAGAAGGTCTACCATCTATCATTCATCATGGAAGACTACAAAGCAAGAAGAAATGCCTTGTATAAAGTATCCTACAAGAAGAACAAATCAAAGAGGGACCTACATCAAGCTACACCATCTTGAAAAATGAAAGGCACAACGAGTCAAGTCATCAAGAAAGTCCATTTGAAGAAAGCAGCTTGAACAACATCAAGATGTAAGGAAGGTAAGCCATCAAGTCTTCAAGAAGAAAGCAAGTTCACTACATCTCAAACTCTATCAAGTAAGTATATATCCCCTTCTGAGTATACCTCAGTGTCTTTTTGCAAGGAAATTAACAAATTGGTTGGGACCACTACATGTCCAAATTCCAACAGCTTGGATGCCAAGAGTATGGATGCTACAAGAGGGATTGTCCTAAACTTAAGAAGGACAACAACAACAAGAGAAAAAGGGAAGAAGCTCATGTAACTCACGAAGTGAAAGAAGATGAAAAGAAGCAAAAGAAGGAAGATCCTCCTATGACTAAGTCAACCTCTTTGCTTAAGTCTTCTTTGAAAGGGGGTAGAGGTCTCATTGGGGGTTCCATTTATGGGATTCAAGAGAGGATGATATATAGGTGAGAGAAGATGAAGCAAGATAGGCTACACCAATCGAGGAGAACTATCAAATAAAGCCACGACGATAAAAACATAATCAAGTTGAGGTATGTATGCATCAAAGTTTGATTTATGTCATCATATATATTGATTGGGTCATGGAAAAATTTCTAGAATCACGATCAAGAATAAAAGGATCTCTTTCGCCAACGATATGCTCGAAGGCATGTGCTACAGTGGAGTAAATGTCAACGTGAAGAAGTGCTCTCATAAGGAGTATAAGGTGGTTGACCAATCAATCCAAGAAGAAGCAAATGAAGAAAGAGATCAAGCATGTGAAGAACATCGCGGTCACAAATAATAACTATTTGACAAGATTCCTCAACATCTCTCGAAAGAAGGCATGGCAACTCTGAAAAATGAAGAAAAAGATAAAGGACCCTTGACACCTACAAAGGCCTTGGAGATAGTAAGGTGCATATAACCAATTCAACTCTACAAATATGTCATGATGAAGATCCCATCCAACGAAAGCACCATTTGGTGTTGAAGCAATATCACGATGAAGTCATGAAGGGCCACTAAATCAAAGTATGGGAACAAGCGAGTACAACTAAGCATCCATGTGATAAGTGTTATGAATGATAAACAAGGTGACAAAGGAGTAGCTAGATGACAAAAAGGACATGATATATATCAAGAAGGCCACTTTCCACGAAGGGAGTAATGACGTGACAAACTAGAAGGGAAAGTGATCGATGATCGGTACCCTACCAAGAAGAAGTTCAAACAAAGACTTCATGACATCGAAGGAAAGAAGGAGATCAAGCGGCTGAAGGACCCACGAAAAACATGTTGTTGATGAATGGACAAGTCCGTAGCTAAGAGGGAGTTCTAAAAAGTTCACAACTACAAAGGGGCTTGGGCAAGTTCCTTGTCAGAGGAAACTTGGGCATGTCTTCCCCAATTAAGGGGAAAATATAGACACAACATTCTTGTCTTCACTTGGCAAGAAAGAACGGGAGGATTGGGTAATCATTTGGCATCTGATGCTCTTTGAGGATGTGTAGGGCATCCAAGACAAGAGTAGGCAAGAGGAGCGATATTCTTTGAGGGCTGGGAATCCAAGACAAGAATTGTCCTAGAAGGTCATACTCAGGGAACGCCTGGGTGGGTATGTACCTTTAGAGAAAATGACTAAGGTGTTTATAAGCCATTGGCCTCGCCAACATTGTTCTTTGATCTTATGAGAGATAAAGTTGTTAGTCAAGGCCTTGCTACGAAAAAGTTGGCTAATATGATGCTATAACAGATGGGTTTCCAATCCGGTTTCTCTTATGTGAATTATTCAATATTGAAAAATATCCAAACACCTTGTAATGATTTATGAATACCTCCCTTGTTAAGAGGGGGTGTTGAAGAAAGTGTAACTGGGTTCAGTCTTCATAAATGTACTTTTGATATTTGTATTTATTCAAGAATATATATATATATATGAAAATATATATATATATATATATATATATATATATATATATTATATTTATCATTGAGTTTCTTGCTCATGGAAATAGGCCTAGCACATTTTAAAGTGTTATAAAGAGTCTGAAGAAAATCTTGAAGACCTTAAGGGCATGTTACACCAGGAATATTTATGTATTAGAGTCAAAGATATTCCTACCCTCGTGCCTTCGTTCAGGTCATGTGCTCGTTCAAACCCTAAATTTCCTTCGGGTGGGTCAGGTCATCCCGTGCCGTGCCATGTGTGGGGGTGCACGGGCACATGTGGGCGTGCTGAAAATGCTAAGTCATGACCGCCTGTGTGCCTTCTTTATTTGGGTCGTGCACACATGGAAACCCCAAATTTCGTTCGGGCAATTTGGGTCGACTTGCCCAGGGTGGGTCAGGTCATGTCGTGCCCTATGTGGGTGCCCCAGCACACGTGGCCATGCCAAAAATTCTAAGTCGTCACCGCCCGTGTGTCTTCTGCACATTCGTGCGGCTTGTTTACCCGATGCTCCCTCGGGCCTTTGTTCGAGTTGTGCACCCATGGAAACCCCAAATTTCGTTCGGGCTATGCACACATGGAAACCCCAAATTCTGTTCAGAGCGGGTCGAGTCGTGTTGTGTGTGGGTTCCTGTGCAAAAGCGTTCGGGCGAGTCAAGTCGGGTCGGGTCATCCCGTGCTATGCGTGGGTGCTCGGGAACATGTGGTCGTGCAAAAAATGTTAAGGCATGACCACCCGTGTGCCTCCTTCACGTTTGCGCGACCCGTTTTCCCGACGCTCCGTCGTGCCTTTGTTCAGGTCATGCATCGATGGAAACCCAAAATTTCGTTCAGGCGGGTTGGGTCGTGCCATGCGTGGGTGCTACGGAAAATGTGGCAGTGCCAAAAATGCTAAGTCATGACCCCCCGTGTTCTTTCTACACGTTCGTGTGGCCCGTTTGCTCGACGTTTCCTTGTGCCTTCATTCGGGTCGCGCACCCATGGAAACCCCAAATTTTTTTCGGGTTGTGCATACAAGGAAACCCCAAATTTTGTTCGGGTCGGGTCATGTCGTGTTGTGTGTGGGTGCCCGTGCAAACACGTTCGGGTAGGTCAGGTAGGCTCGCACAAGGCCGGTAGTGCCGTGTGTGGGTTCCCGGGCACACGTGGCTGTGCCAAAAATGCTAAGTCGTGACCGCCCGTGTGTCTTATGCACATCCCTGTGGCCCATTTGCCTGATGCTCCCTCATGCCTTCATTCAGGTCATGTGCCCACGGAAACCCCAAAATTTTGTTTGGGTTGTGCGCCCATGGAAACCCCAAATTTCATTCGGGTGGGTTGGGACGTGTCGTGTGTGGGTGCCCGTGCAAACGGGTCAGGTCGGGTTAGGTCGTGTCATGTCGTGTCATGTGACAGCACCTAGGGCACACGTGGCCATATAAAAAATGCTAAGTTGTGACCGGGCGTGGGCTTTGTGCATGATCGTGCTGCCCGTTTGCCTGAATCTCCCATGTGACTTCATTTTGGTCGTTTTTCGGGACCCATGTAAACTCGTTCGAGCGGGTCGTTTGCCGTGTAAACACTCGTTCGGGCGGGTCATTTTCCAGGTAAACGCGTTCGGGCAGGTCGTTTGAGGGCGCCTGTGTAAACTCGTTCAGGCAGTTCGGGCGAGGGGCGCCGGTGTAAACTCGTTTGGGCAGGTCGGGTGAGGTCGTCCATGCAAACCCGTTCGAGCGGGTCAAGCGAGGGTGTCTATGCAAACCCGTTCGGGCGGGTCGGGCGAGGGCATCTGTGCAAACCCGTTCGAGTGGTTTAAGCGAGGTCGTTCGAGCGGGTTGGGCCAGAACATCCGTGCAAACCTGTTCAGGTGGGTCGGGCGAGGTTGTTCGGGCAGGTCGGGCGAGGACGTTTGTGTCAATTGGATCGGGTGGGTTAGGCGAGGGCGTCCGTGCAAACTCGTTCGGACGGGTCGGGCGAACGATCCCGTATCAAAAATGTTAAGTTGTGACCCGAGGTTGGCTTTATGCACGTTCATGCAGCTCGTTTGCATAGCTCTCCCTTGTTGGTTCGTTTCGGTCATGCGGGCACCCATGTAAAATCGTTCGGGCGGGTCATTTGAGGGCGTCCGTGTCAAGTCGTTCGGGCAAGGGTGCACCCAGGTGAACCAGCCCGTATAAAAAATGCTAAGTTATGACACGAGGTTGGCTTTGTGCACGTTCATGCAGCTCATTTTCTCGGTTCTCCCTTGTCAGTTCGTTTCGGTCATGTAGGCACCCATGTAAAATCGTTTGGATGGGTCATTTGAGGGCATCCATGTCAACTCGTTTGGGCGGGTGGTTCGGGCGAGGGCACGCCCGACTGAACGAGCCCGTATCAAAAATGCTAAGTTGTGACCTGAGGTTGGCTTTGTGCACATTCGTGCAGCTCGTTTGCCCGGCTCTCCCTTGTCGGTTCGTTTGGGTCGTGGGGGCGCCCATGTAAAATCATTCAGGCAGGTTGTTTGAGGGCATCCGCATCACCTCGTTGGGGGGGTCATTCGGGCTAGGGCACACTCGGGTGAACGAGCCCGTATCAAAAATTCTAAGTTGTGACCCGAGGTTGGCTTTGTGCACGTTTTTGCAACTCGTTTGCCGAGCTCTACCTTTTCGGTTCGTTTGGGTCATGCGAGCACCCATGTAAAATCGTTCGGGCGGGTCGTTTGAGGGCATCCATGTCAACTCATTCGGGCGGGTCGTTCGGGCAAGGGCACACCCGAGCGAACGAGCCCATATCAAAAATGATAAGTTGTGACCCGAGGTTGGCTTTGTGCATGTTTCTGTAGATCGATTTCCCAGCTCTCCCTTGTCGGTTCGTTTGGGTTGTGCGGGCGGCCATGTAAAATCATTTGGGCGGGTCATTTGAGGGTGTCCATGTCAACACGTTCGGGTGGTTCATTCGAGCGAGGGCGTGCCCGGGCGAACGAGCCCGTATCAAAAATGCTAAGTTGTGACCTGAGGGTTCCTTTGTGCACGTTCGTGCAGCTCGTTTGCACGGCTCTCCCTTGTCGGTTCGTTTGGGTCGTGCGGTCGCCCTTGTAAAATCGTTTGGGCAGGTCGTTTGAGGGCGTCCGTGTCAACTCGTTCGGGCATGTCATTTACGCGAGGGCGCGCCCGGGCGAACGAGCCCGTATAAAAAATGCTAAGTTGCGACCCAAGGTTGGCTTTGTGCACGTTCGTGTAGCTCATTTACCCGAATCTCCCTTGTCGGTTCGTTTGGGTCGTGCGGGCGCCCATGTAAAATCGTTCGGGTGGGTTATTTGAGGGCATCCATGTTAACTCCTTCAGGTAGGTTGTTCAGGCGAGGGTGCACCTAGGCGAATGAGCCCGTATCAAAAATCCTATGTTGTGACCCAAGGGTGGATTTGTGCATGTTTGTGCAACTCGTTTGCCTGGCTCTCCCTTGTCAGTTAGTTTGGGTCGTGTGGGTGCCCTTGTAAAACCGTTCGGGTGGGTCCTTTGAGGGCGTCCGTGTCAACTCGTTTGGGTAGGTCATTCGTGCAAGGGCGTGCCCGGGCGAATTAGCCCGTATCAAAAATGCTAAGTGGTGATGTGAGGTTGGCTTTGTGCACGTTCCTGCAGCTCGTTTGCCCGGCTCTCCCTTTTCGGTTCATTTGGGTCGTGTGGGCGCCCTTGTAGAATCATTCGAGCGGGTCATTTGAGGGCATCCGTGTCAACTCATTCAGGCAGGTCTTTCGGGTGAGGGCGCGGCCAGGTGAACGAGCCCATATAAAAAATGCTAAGTTGTGACCCGAGGTTGGATTTGTGCACATATGTGTAGCTCCTTTGCCCGGCTCTCCCTTGTCGCTTCGTTTAGGTCATGCAGGCGCCCTTGTAAAATCTTTCGGGCGGGTCATTTGAGGGCGTCCATGTTAACTCGTTCGGGCAGGTCATGCAGGCGAGGGCGCGCCTAGGCGAACGAACCCGTATCAAAAATGCTAAGTTGTGACCCGAGGTTGGCTTTATGCACGTTTGTGTAGCTCGTTTGCTCGGCCCTCCCTTGTTGGTTCGTTTGGGTCGTGCGGGCGCCCTTGTAAAATCGTTCAGGCTTGTCGTTTGAGGGCGTCTGTGTCAACTCATTCGGGCGGGTCATTTGGGCGAGGGCGCGCCCGGGAAAACGAGCCCGTATCAAAAATGCTAAGTTGTGACTCGAGGTTGGCTTTGTGCACATTCGTGCAGCTCGTTTGCCCGGCTCTCCCATGTCTGTTCGTTTGGGTCGTGCAAGCACCCATGTAAAATCGTTTGGGTGGGTCATTTGAGGGCATCTGTGTCAACTCGTTCAGGCGAGGGTGCACTCGGGCAAATGAGCCTATATCAAAAATGCTAAGTTGTGACCCAAGGTTGGCTTTGTGCAAGTTTGTGCAACTCGTTTGCCCGGCTCTCCCTTGTCGGTTCATTTGGGTCGTGCGGGCACCCATGTAAAATCATTCGGGCGGGTCTTTTGAGGGAGTCCATGTCAACTCGCTTAGGTGGGTCATTCGGGCGAGGGCGCACCCGGCGAACGAGCCCATATAAAAAATGCTAAGTTGTGACCCAGGTTGGCTTTGTGCACGTTCTTGCAGCTTGTTTACCTGGATCTTCCTTGTCGCTTCATTTGGGTCGTGCGGGCGCCCATGTAAAATTAGTCGGGCGGGTCGTTTAAGGGTGTTCGTGTCAACTTGTTTGGGTGGGTCATTCGGGTGAGGGAACGCCCGGGTAAATGAGCCCGTATAAAAAATGCTAAGTTGTGACCCGAGGTTGGTTTTGTGCACGTTCGTGCAGCTCGTTTGCCCGACTATCGCTTTTCACTTCGTTTGGGTTGTGCGGGCGCCCATGTAAAATCGTTCGGGCGAGTCGTTTAAGGGCATCCGTCTCAAATTGTTTGGGCGAGGGTGGGCCCAGGCGAACGAGCCCATATCAAAAATTCTAAGTTGTGACCCGAGGTTGGCTTTGTGCACGTTCGTGTAGCTCATTTTCCCGGCTCTCCCTTGTCGCTTCGTTTGGGTCGTGTGGGTGCCCATGTAAAATCGTTTGGGCGGGTCGTTTGAGGGCGTCCGTGCCAACTCATTCGGGTGAGGGCATGCCTGGGCGAATGCTCCCGTATCAAAAATGCTAAGTTTTGACCCGAGGATGGCTTTGTGCACGTTTTTGCAGCTCGTTTGCCCGGCTCTCCATTATTGGTTCGTTTCGGTCATGCATGCACCCATGTAAAATCGTTCGGGCGGGTGGTTTGATGGCATCCATGTCAACTCATTTAGCTGGGTCGTTTGAGCGAGGGCACACCCAGGCGAATGAGCCAGTATCAAAAATGCTAAGTTGTGACCCGAGGTTGGCTTTGTGCACGTTCCTGCAGCTCGTTTTCCTGGCTCTCCCTTGTCGATTCGTTTCAGTCGTGCGAGCGGCGATGTAAATTCATTCAAGTGGGTTGCTTGAGGGCGAGGGCATGCCCGAGTGAACGAGCCCGTATAAAAAATGCTAAGTTGTGACTCGAGGTTGGCTTTGTGCACGTTCGTGCAGCTCGTTTCCCCAGCTCTCCTCTATCGCTTCGTTTCGGTCATGCTGGCGCCCATGTAAAATCGTTTGGGTGGGTCGTTTCTGGGCGTCCGTGTTAACTCCTTCGGGCGGGTCGTTCGGGCGAGGCCGCGCCTGGATGAACGAGCATGTATCAAAAATGCTAGGTTGTGACCCGAGGTTGGCTTTATGCACGTTCATGCAGCTCGTTTTCCTGGCTCTCCCCTGTCGCTGCGTTTCGGTCATGCGGGTGCCCATGTAAATTCATTCGGGTGGGGTTGTTTGAGGGCATCTGTGTCAACTCCTTCAGGCGGGTCATTTGGGCGAGGGCATGCCCAGGTGAGCGAGCCCATATCAAAAATTCTAAGTCGTGATCTGAGGTTGGCTTTGTGCACTTTCGTGTAGCTCATTTTCCCGGTCTCCCTTGTCGCTTCGTTTTGGTTATGCGGGCACCCATGTAAATTCATTCGGGTAGGTCATTTGAGGGCGTCTGTGTCAACTCGTTCAGGCGGGTCAAGTGAGGGTGTGCCCGAGCGAATGAGCCGACATGAAAAAAGCTAAGTTGTGACACGAGGTTGGCTTTGTGCACTTTCGTGTAGCTCGTTTTCCCGGCTCTCCCTTGTCGCTTCGTTACGGTCGTCTGCGTGACCATGTAAACTCATAAAGGCGAGTCATTTGAGGGCATCCAATTCAACCCATTTGTGCGGGTCGTCATGAGGGCATCCGCGTAAACTCGTATGGGTTGTTGTGGTGTGGCTCCCTAGCTCGCCTTGGTGCCCCGCCCGTGCCCATCCAAATGATACAAGTGACAAGTTTCTTTTTCATGTGAAAGGTGGGTTGGTAATTGAGTTGTGTTTTCAGGTTTGCCTGAAGGATGGCCTTGGGTCATTTGTAGGGTGGATGATTTTCATATTCTCTCCATCCCCACTCGGTAGCGCATGAGCGGTGTTGTTGGCCATGCTCGTCCCAGGAGGAATAGGTGAACAATTCCCCTTCTTCTCTCCAAGTTTTTAGAGTTGTATGGGTTGTTGTGGTGTGGCTCCTTGGCTCATCTTGGTCCCCTCGTGGCCCTCCAGATGATACCAGTGACAGGTTTCCTTTACTCAGGAAGGGTGGGTTGGTAATTGAGTTTTGTTTTCGGGTTTTCCAGAATGATGCCCTTGGGTCATTTTTAGGGTGGCCGATTTTCATCTTCTCTCCATCCCCCCTCAGTACCGCATGAGCGGTAATGTTGGCCATGCTCATCCCGAGAGGCATATGTGAACAATTCCCCTTCTGCTCTCTAAGTTCTTGGAGTTGTGTATGGGTTGTTGTGGTGTGGCTCCCTGGCTCGTCTTGGTCCCCTCGTGCCCCTCCAGATGATACCAGCGATAGGTTTTCTTTCCGTTTGAAAGGTTCATTGGTTATCGAGTTGTGTTTTCGTGTTTGCCTGAATGATGGCCTTGGGTCGTTTGTTGGGTGGTTGATTTTCATCTTCTCTCCATCCCCACTCGGTAGTGCATGAGTGGTAATGTTGGCCATGCTTGTCCCGAGAGGCATATGTGAACAATTCCTCTTCTGCTCTCTAAGTTCTTGGAGCTGTATGGATTGTTGTGGTGTGGTTCCTTGACTCGTCCTGGTCCCCTCATGCCCCTCCAGAAGATACCGGTGACAGGTTTTCTTTCCGTTTGAAAGGTGGGTTGGTAATCGAGTTGCTTTGTCGGGTTTGCCTGAACAATGGCCTTGGGTCATTTGTAGGGCGGTTGATTTTCATCTCCTCTCCATCCCCACATGGTAGCACATGAGCAGTAATGTGGGCCATGCTCGTCCCCGTCCCTCTTTCCCATCCCAACAATAAGAATGTTGAAAGTTTGCTCAGTGCTCCTTTGAGCCTTCATTGTTGCGGTCCCATATGGAAGCCCTGAAACTCTATCGTGTCTATATCGCTATCGTGCCCCTCTGTTGTTGCGAATATGGAATTTTGATTGGGTTGGGCAACCATGTGTGGCTCCATCGAAATTGGCTCATGGTTATATTGTTCACCTCCTCCCTATTTGGTGTGGAGGGTTTTGCTTTTCATGTGAAAGGTGGGCTGGTAATTGAGTTGGTTTTTCGGGTTTGCCTCAAGAATGGCCTTGGGTCGTTTGTAGGTTGGCCGATTTTCATCTTCTCTCCATACCCACTCGATAGTGCATGAGCGGTAATGTTGGCCATGCTTGTACCGAGAGGCATATGTGAACAATTCCCCTTATGCTCCAAGTTTTGGGAGTTGTATGGGTTGTTGTGGTGTGGCTCCTTATGATGGCTAGCCTCTTCATTGTTCAGCTGTTTATGGTGTCATTGTCTTGTGCTTGTACTCTTTTCGTGTTGGAATTGTCGGTTGAGATGCATACATTTAAGAGGGACCTGGAAGGGTTTTGGTTGTAAACCACCTACCCTCCCTCTTGCTTACTTTTTTCGTCTGGTGATGTGAGGCATTGTTCTCCTTATTGTAAAGTCAAGGGTTGGCATTCCTTTCAAAGTGCACATCATTCATGGTTGCGTTGGCTTTGAGGTTTTGATAGATGTGTTGGCCCATATGTTTGATCGAGGGGTCAGATTTTCCCTTGCATCTTGCATACGTGGCAGGCCTTTGCGGTTGGAAATGTTAAGTCACAACGTTTATGGGAATTTGTTGTCTCAATTGTGTATGTGCTCCGATGCCAATGGGGAGGAGGCTTGCTATGTCGATGGTGGGGGCTATCTAGAAGAAGGATTTCGAGGTGGAACACTTCGACCTCCCTCCTTTCCATGGAGGTGGCCATAGGAGAAAAGTATTCATCGTCTAGTCAGTAAAGTTATGGGAAATCTCCTAGGTTGCCTGTACGTAGGGTGCGGGGAGTGCGGAGCTCCCCGATCCCTCCTCCTGTTTGGATATGTTCTTGTATTGTGTAGTGAGCCTCTTGATTTACATTTGTTTCCTTCCTTTGCCTTCGCATCATGGTTGCCGCAGGTGGTCAAGTGATCGAGGTCCACTATTGCTGCTATCTGGGTGGACTCCTAGGTAGCCTCAATGCGTGGCGTGGAGGGTCGGGTGGCACATTTCTAAGAGAGGTTGTGGGCTCGGTTGGTATTGTTGTTTTGTTTCCTTCCACTTCTTTTGCATTGAGGCTACCGTAGGTGATCATGCAATCGAGGTCCATTGTTGCTGTTGTCTGGGTGGACTCCTAGGTGGCCTCTCTCGGGGGAGGGTTGGGGGGCACTTGTTGTTTCAATTGTGCATGCGCTCATGGTCCAACGGGGAGGAGGCTTGCTACTACATCGATGGTGGGGGCTATCTGGAAGAACTATTTTGAGGTGGAATGCTTCAACCTCCCTCCTTTGCGTGGAGGTGGCCGTAGGGGAAAACTATTCATCGTTCAATTGGTAAAGCTGTGGGAAATCTCCTAGGTTGCCTGCACGTAGGGTGTGTGGGGTGTGGATTTGCCCAATCCCTCCTCCTATTTGGATATGTGTCCCTGTATTGTGTAGCGACCCTCTTGATTTGCATTTATTTCCTTCCTTTTCCTTTGCATCGTGGTTGCCACAGGCGATCAAGTGATCGAGGTCCACCGTTGCTGCTGTCCAGGTGGACTCCTAGGTGGCCTCGGTGCGTGGCATGGAGGGTCGGGGGGGATTTTTAAGAGAGCTTGTGGGCTCGGTTGGTCTTGTTTTATTTCCTTCGATTTCCTCTTCATTGAGGCTACCGCAGGTGATCATGCGATCGAGGTCCATTGTTGTTGTTGTCCGGGTGGACTCCTAGGTGGCCCCTGTGTGGGGAGGGGAGGGGTGGGTTGGGGGGCATATCTATGGGAGGTTGCGGGCTCGGTTTGTCTTGTATGATTTCCTTCCCTTGCCTTTGTGCCGAGGCTGCCTCAGGTGATCATCCTATCAAGGTCCACTATTTTTTTTGTCCGAGTGGACTCCTAGGTGGCATCGGTGCGGGGCAGGGAGGTTTGTATGGCCTCTCTATGATAGGATTTGTGGTCGATCATCCTCTTTTTATTTCCTTCCTTTTCCTTCACATCGAGGCTGCCACAGGCAGTTGGGAGATCGAGAACCATCGTTGCTACTATCTCGGTGGATTCCTAGGAGGTCTCGATGCGGGGGCGGGGAGGGTTGTGGCTCATTTGTAATAGAGAGGTTGTGTGGTTGGTCATTCTCCATTTGTTTCCTTTGCATCGAGGCTGCCGCAGGCGATCGGGTGATCGAGGTCCATCGTTGCTGCTGTCCAGGTGGACTCCTAGGTGCCATCGGTGCAGAGCATGGAGGCCTTTGGAGGCATTTATAAGGGAGTGGGTGAGTGATCGCTCTGTTTTTTGTTGGTTGGGCCGTGATTGAAAACTACGGAGTAGCCTTGGTGCATTGTGGCTTGGTAGGTCTGCCCATTTTTTCGCCATGTCCTTGGCATGTTGTGTGTGCTTCCTTCTTGGGATGCAAGAGGTGCAAGGCATAAAAGTTTTACATGATCTTTTGACGTCTCTTTGACTTGATGGGTTTTCAAGTTGGCTCTCGGTAAGAGGGCATCCAGAACACCTTTTGAAGTTGGAGGGTGCTACCTGGTTGATCCTGCCAGTAGTCATATGCTTGTCTCAAAGATTAAGCCATGCATGTCTAAGTATGAACTAATTCAGACTGCGAAACTGTAGATGGCTCATTAAATCAATTATAGTTTTTTTGATGGTACCATACTACTCGGAAAACCGTAGTAATTCTAGAGCTAATACGTGCACCAAGTCCCAACTCTTTGGAAGGGATGCATTTTTTAGATAAAAGTTCAGCGCGGGCCTGCCCGCTTCTCCAGTGAATCATGATAACTTAACGGATCGCACAGCCCTTGTGCAGGCGATGCTTCATTCAAATTTTTGCCCTATCAACTTTTGATGGTAGGATAGAGGCCTACCATGGTGGTGACGGGTGACGGAGAATTAGGGTTCGATTCCAGAGAGGGAGTCTGAGAAACGGCTACCACATCCAAGGAAGGCAGCAGGCACGCAAATTACCCAATCCTGACATTGGGAGGTAGTGACAATAAATAACAATACTGGGCTCATCGAGTCTCGTAATTGGAATCAGTACAATCTAAATCCCTTAACGAGGATCCATTAGAGGGAAAGTTTGGTGCCAGCAGCCACAGTAATTCCAGCTCCAATAGCGTATATTTAAGCTGTTGTAGTGAAAAAGCTCGTAGTTGGATCTTGGGTCATAAAGGTCGGTCTGCCTACTCGTTGTGTACCTGCCCTTCCGTCCCTTTTGTCGGTGGCGTGCTCCTGGCCTTAATTGGCTGGGTCGTGGTTCCGGTGTTGTTACTTTGAAAAAATTAGATTGCTCAAAGAAAGCTTATGCTCTGAATACATTAGCATGGAATAACGTGATAGGAGTCTGGTCCTATTGTGTTGGCCTTCAGGACTAGAGTAATCATTAATAGGGACTATCGGGGGCATTCGTATTTCATTGCTAGAGGTGAAATTCTTGGCTTTATGAAAGATGGACCACTGCAAAATAATTTGCCAAGGATGTTTTCATTAATCAAGAATGAAAGTTGGGGGCTCGAAGACGATCAGATACCGTCCTAGTATCAACCATAAATGATGCCAACCAGGGATCGGTGGATGTTGCTCTAAGGACTCCGCCAACACCTTCTGAGAAATCAGAGTGTTTGGGTTCTGGGGGGAGTATGGTCACAAGGCTGAAACTTAAAGGAATTGATAGTAGGGCACCACCAGGAGTGGAGCCTGCGGCTTAATTTGACTCAACATGGGGAGACTTACCAGGTCCAGACATAGTAAGAATTGACAGATTGAGAGCTCTTTCTTGATTCTATGGGTGGTGGTGCATGGCTGTTCTTAGTTGGTGGAGTGATTTGTCTGGTTAATTTCGATAACGAACGAGACCTCAACCTGCTAACTAGCTATGTGGAGGTTCCCCTTCGCGGTGTTATAGACATTTTTGTGCCTTACAGCATTGAGCATGAAATGTCCATAATCTAAGGGATCCAAAGTCCCTAAACATGTTGTTCCTACCCCTAGAGGAACAAGGCTAACAAACCACAGCAATTCACAGAAGTTCTCCACCTGAAACTGCTCAAAAACAAGTCAATTCAGGATCATGTCAACTGCTCCACTGACCATCTGCGCTGAATGTCAATGGCTCCACCGGCTACCTGCGCTGAATGTCAACTCCAACACTGGCTACCTGCGCTGAGCGAGATTGGACAAGTGGAAGACTCATTCCTCAAGGTGTCAATGCCCAGGAAGCTTCCAAAATGACACTTGCCTTAGGGAATTCGACTGGTGATGAGTAAGAGGTTCCAAATCTCCAAGTGGATTCAAGAACTGAGAGAGGGAGAGGACACTAGTCAGATCTCAAGCTGACTCATCCTCTCTCCAGAACATCTATATATAGATCTCTCCTCCATGAGATCTAGAGGCTGGAATTTTGTTATTGCAAAGAATTGATGTTGGTTTGAGACTGGAATCATTGGGTGCTTAATGCTTTGAAGGGAGGTGAAGATAGGAATTCCATTCTGTTGGGAAGGAGATGCTGGATTGGAGCCCTCTAGGTTGTATCTCTTCCTGAACCTTGTTATTTATCAATAAAGCTATCTTGGTTCTCTCCTATATACTGGTGTATTCTGTATGATTGCATTAGTGTATTTGATTTACTTCTAATCCTGAATCATTTATGAATATGAATATCTGCCTTTGTGTTGTGTTCTTCTCTTGTCGCAAGTAGCTGTTCTCTTGTCGCAAGTAGCTGTTCTCTTGTGATCTCGCAGGAATCAAGTAGCTGTTCTCTTGGGCGAGCGAGGAGGCAAGTAGCTGTGAACACCCAAAGAGAAGAGGATCTAGATTGAGGGACAAACGGAAGACATCGGTAAGTCTATTGATCTCCCCTCTTTCACATTTCATAAAGGAAGAAACCAGAATAGCTGTATCTGTTTGTTGCTAAGGCACTGTCACACCTTAGGTGGATAGGATCGTCCTGCATAGGCATTTTTCCCCACAGCAAATTGGTGACTCCACTGGGGAGATTTGTTTTAGTCATTTTATTTTTGTTTTTATCATTGTTTGCTTCATAGACTCAACAGCAACAATCGAGCTGCTTTTGCAAAGTAGACTGTTGCTGCCTTGATCCTTCACTGGATTTTGTCTATGATCTGAACAATGGACTCACAAATGATTTGATGATCCTTTGTGATAGATTTTAGTACCCTCTCAAAGCATCCCTTTGATTATACCTTGCTTGTGTTTCTGATTTGGCCTGAAACTGTTGATTTTTGAGCATTTTGTGACCCAGAACCCAGGAGAAACGAGAGTTTCTCCTTCAGCGCAACTGCTATGAAGGCAGTCTGCATTTCAACGCAGGTCCCGTGAAGGCTACCTACGCTGAATGTCAAATCCTCAGTGTTGAGGTTGCGCTGAACCAGTTTGGCCTTGTGCAGTTGGGGTTCTCTGTTGTCTGTTGCCCTGTTTTGATCTCTGTTTTTGCAACCTTTAACCAGCATAGGTACCAGTCTGATAACTCATTTTCTTTGCTCGAATTCCGCCTCCTTTTGTACAAAAAGAATGTGAGTGTTTTTATGTGTTTGTGGCATCATTTACATTTTTCCTTTGCATGAGCGAAATAATCATCATGTAGCCCTTGATTCAGATCTGATTGATTGTGATCTTAGGAGAGAGTTCATTGGCTGTTTACAGTTGATTATACATTTGCTTTTGCTTATTGGTTTGAGTTTGTCTCTTTTAAGTGTCGAAAACAAGTTTTCATTTCGAAAGTAGCAAAGTGTTGTAATCTCTTCTACCCTTGTTGATTTCGAAAAAGTAAACTTGTTTGTACTTGTCATTTAAAAGCAAATTCAAAGTTGTACAAAAAGCTTTCTTTGTAGGCATCAATACTAAGAAAGTGGAAAACAAACACCTCTCTTTGTAGGCATCATTGTGCATTTGCATTTTGATAAGTTTGCATGCTTGATTTAGGAAGAGTGCATTAGAGTGTGTTGATTGCTCTTTGAGAAAAGATGGTGTCTTTCTTTTCCCTTAGTAGCTAGGATTTTCAAAGTTGAAAAGATAATAAAGCTTGCTTATCATCTTAGACTGCATTTAGGAATTGTACCATACATCTCGTGGTGATCCTGAAAGGAAAACTTCTAAAAATATCAACTTAAAATAAACTGAATGAACCTAACAACGCTTTGCAACATAACGCACAACATAGAGGTCTAGGCTAGAGACGTGTTCCGGCGTCGTTAAGCCTAGTGACTGTCGATCTCGTGGAAGGTGGGTGATTCCTCCTGAGGGACGATAGCGCTAGTACGGATTGTGCTCCCACGTACCGTCGCGTATATAATTGGAGACCCCTATAGGCATATATCCTTTATCCTTAGGAAGCCGTGTCGGCCGCCCTACTGATCGCAATGCACTGAACACAGCATTCAGGAAGATCGACCGCCCGTACCTTAAAATGTATTCTGCGGTTTTGCGAAAAGTTTGGCACACCCTCTGCCTAGAACTCCAGAGCAGTTTCTTTTGGCCTTTTTCAGACTCTATAGCAGAAAAAGTCCATCCGAGCATTTGTCACTTCGGGCTCGTTAAAACATCGAAGGATACTAGAGTCATCTTTAGCTTTTTCTCGACTCTTTAAAAGTGAAAAAGCAAGTTGTGTCTAATGCGTCTAATAAAATTCATTCAATTCGGAAACACACTTTCCCCTTTTGTATTTTAGTTGATCGAGTAATCCGCAATCATGGAAGAAAGTCAATTGAAACCCCGTCATTCGCGGAGGCTTACGAGTCAACCGTCTTTGTCTCCGGAATCGAAAACAGTACAGACAAAGCGAACTCGTTTAACCGGTTCGAAATCTCCTATCAAAGTTAGAACAAGTGTTCTGACAACATCTGAGATTCCGGTTACTCCAAACATTTCTGGAAACCCTGCCTCTATTGAAGAAGCTCAACAGCCATAGAGGGACAGTAACACTGATCCTAGTCTGAGAACAAATACTTGCATTACTGAACCAGTTCCATCTGTAACCGGTCCAGAGAGTATTGTTCCTCAAACAACTGTCGCTGTCGAAACAACCCCTTCTTCGGCACCGGAAATATTTTACGGACCTGACGGTCTTCCTCTTCCACCTGGTTTGATTGTGATAGAGGAAATTGTAGAAGATCCGCAAGCAAGTACTCCAACCCATTTTGGAGTAGGGGTCACTCTTTTTCCTTCTACATCAGAAGTTAGTCCATCACCAGTGGAAGTTCCTGTAGAATCGTTAGGCAATCTATTGGATAGACTCAAAATGTTTGAGCAACCGTCAACGTCTAGGACTATGTCGAACGACACAGCGACAGCAGAACCACCTGTCGTCACTCCGACAATGTTTGTCGGCGTACCATCTGTCCCAACTAGCTCACAACCGCTAGAAGGAGTCCACCCAGGGACTATTTCGACAGTGTGGTCTGTTCCAGTTTGTTCCTCCGGAATAATATCCGGTAACTCTTATGTTGAAACTCGAAAAATTGGTCCCTATGGAGGTCAATTTGGGCCATCCAGTCCCCAAGGGCAAACAATCCCCTTGAGTTCCGGATTGCTACCGTATGGGGGGTAGTATGCCCTTTCATTACCCCCTCCTGGAGGATATCCATACGGCAGTTCTCAACAGTATTCAGGTTATACTGGAGTTACGACAAGTGGTTGGGTACCTATGCTACCCCAACAACCAAGAGTTGTGTATTCTATGCAACAGTGTGTACCTATGTCGAACATCCTGACAACACCAGCTATTGTAACAGTGTCACAAGTTCAAAAGATGCCTGTTGTATGTCAACCTCAGATTTCTCAGGTTGTAATGCAACAGCCCCTTGACCCTCTGACACAACCACAATCACCAACTGGTGGGGCGACACAGGTCCAAACAGGTACAATTACCCCACATCTTGGTCCGCCGGTTAGTATAGCGCAGCAGAACATGGCTTCACAACCATGGCTGGTGCAATACCAACAACCACAATTCCAGCAATTGTACCAAGGTTCTGAGCAGTAGATCTTTGCGAACAGTGGACAACCGTATATTCAAAACGGTCAAAACCAACCGCTTTACAGTGGTCAAGTCCACCAACCGTATCAGTCATACCAACATCAATTACATTATGCTGGTATGCAAAGGCCCACCGCTCAGGCGATTCCATCGTATCCTGGGTACACCTCACCTAACCTGAATCAACAGTTACCATTCGTGGCAACTTTAGAATTACCGGATTTACACCGATTAATGAACGATCCAATTGCCTACGCCCCTTGGTGGCCAGCGATTCCTCACAAGATTCCATCGGACATTCCTAAATTCAATGGAAATCTAGGGAAGACCCGTCGAATCATGTGATGACTTTTCATCTGTGGTGTTCGTCGAACACCCTGAACGATGATTCGATGAGGCTTCGCCTTTTTCAGAGGACATTGACAGGTCCAGCGACTAAATGGTATATTGAATTACCTAGAGCCTCTTTCGACAATTTTAGTTCCCTAGCCACGACTTTCTTAACCCATTTTCAATTGCCGATAAGGTATGAAACTGGAACATAAATCTTAACCAACTTCAAGCAAACGACGACCACCCATATATTTGATCATATACATGAGTGGCTTCGTCATCGTAGGATGGTAAAGACTTACGTTCCCGATCAGCTATTAGCTGAATGGTTTATTAAGTCATTACTTCCTGCTATAACGGAAGATGTGGCCAAGGGAGGAGTCGTAACAGAGGAGCAGGTTATTGCTCGTGCACAATATCTAGACTTAGTGTATACTCAATCTGGCACGCTCTACGACAAAATACCTGACGCCCCTAGACCGAAATTTTCAATTCCTCCTCCTCCAAAATCAAATAGTGACTCTCACGCCGGCGATGGTGTGATTGGCACTGCAAACGCGAAATCGAAAAAGGCTTCGTCTAAGAAATCCCGTAAGAATTCAGATCAAAATGCAAAAGAAGAAATTCTTGCTTCGGAAGTAAATGCCGTATCAGGAGATAGAGGCAAAGAAACCAATCAACCAGGAAGCAAGAAGAAGCAAAACAAAGGGAAGAAGAAGAAACAGGGTGAGTCATCCCCTGAAAAAGCTTCTTCAAACTCTCCTAAGAAAGGGAAACCAAAAAATCCATGTTTTATATGTGATGAGGATCATTGGACACAAGATTGTCCATACAGGGCTGAGCTTAAAATGTTCTTCAAAAGTTCACATACCTCGGCTGTGTTAACTGATCCGTTTCCCAATCAAGGTCAAAATCTGGTTGATAATGCAAATGCTTCCCCGTCGCAAGTGCTAATGTTATCGATCTCCAAGCAACAAAATGATTCTTTGATTTCGACAAGGAACAAAGATTACGGGAATCTGCCTCTGTCGAACGACAAAGGTAAAGATCAACCAAGTAGTTCGACAACAACTTCGACAGAAGTTGTACCGCCCATCATTCCTGAATTAACAATAAAACCGCCGAAGGGAGTAGTACACAAGTCGACATTTAATCCTCGCGCCAGAGTGGCGCAACATTATAACATAGTGGAAGATTTGGCCCAATCGCCATCTGCTATGTCGACTCTTGAGGTACTACAAAATTGCCCATCCCAAAGGCAGTCATTGTTATCGGCTATTGGTGGGGTTGATCCTAAAGATTCCAATCTTGTATCATTCGATCAAAAGGGATACGATCCTCAGTTGCCAGCTCAACTAGCTTTCCTTATTCAAGTGAAATCCCTCAACAAAAATGTTCATCGAACAATTATTGATGAGGGGGCATCTACATGTATCATGTCGATGAGTTGCTGGAAAACTCTAGGGTCTCCAACCTTGTCGCGATCATTGACAACATTAAAAGCATTCGACGGAAGGACGTACACCCCGTACGGTATCCTAAATAACTTGAAGGTTGAACTAGGGGGAAAAATAGTGGAAATAGATGTTGAAGTCATCGATGGGAATCTTGACTATAACATCCTACTGGGAAGACCATGGATATATGCCATGGCAGCTGTAGTGTCGACTTATTTTAGGAAGATCGCATTCCCTTTTCAAGGAGGGATTACGGTCGTCGACCAACAGAACTTCCTCCCTAATGGTTCACAAGTTACAGGAAGCATTCCCATGATCCATGGAAGCGACCATTCGCTTCAAGATATCGGAGTAGGCCTACTGAAAGACCCCACAATGATGGGAACTTTCGCGCTTCCACCTCCTATCTACATAGGAAATATAGCGTTGGTAGCAACCTGCAACATGATATCTTCCACGAAGGTCGCAGAAGAAGATATCGACATGGATCATGCCATGGTTTTGCCCCCAAGCCCAATAGAAATATTGTAGCAATCAATGTTTCGGGCATGGGAGGCGAACCCGAATCAACGCTCGTCAAGCGTTTGGGTAGATAGGTCTAGAGAATATGGTACCCCATTAGATCCTTGGTCGAAAGTACATGGGACTGACGAAGGAATCTTACAATCAATGTTGATTGAGGGGGCACCATGGAATGATCACCACCATCGTTCCCTTCTTCCAGAATATGAAGAAGATACTCAACATGACCTTTATCACCCTTCAGTTTTTGAATTCCTATCAAATACTGTAAATACGGTGGATTCCGAGCGAAACTTATCCAATATTGAAGAGACTATAGCCATAAATATCTCGACTAAAACAAATGTTGTAGAGAATATTTATGTCGGCAAAGGTTGTTCCCCTTCAGAACTGGAAATATATAACGCTCTCTTCCGCGAATTCAGAGATGTCTTTGCTTGGTCATATGATGAAATGCCAGGCATTGACTCGAGTATCGTTGAACATGAAATTAAGATGTATCCTGATGTCAAACCAGTAAGACAACGGCTTCGGCAGGTGCACCCCAAGAAAGCCGCTGCCATTAAAGCAGAAGTTGAGAAACTTCTCCATGCTGGTTTCATCTACTCGATTCCTCTAACTGATTGGGTATCGAATATTGTCCCTGTTATGAAGAAACAAGGGACGATTAGAGTGTGTGTTGACTATAGAGATGTAAACCAAGCTTGTTCGAAGGACAACTACCCTACACCCTTCATCGACCAGATAATTGATGAATGCACCGGATGTGAAATATTTTCATTTATGGATGGATTTTCCGGGTATAATCAAATAAATATCCGCCCATAGGACCAGTCAAAGACTACATTTATTTGTCCGTGGGGCACATTCGCTTATCGAAAATTACCATTTGGTTTAAAGAACACAGGGGCGACGTTTCAGAGGGCAATGAATTATGCCTTCCATGACATCAAGAACATAGTTCAACCATATCTCGACGACCTTCCGGCTCATTCGCGAAAGCGGACTGATCATCCGCAGCATTTAAGAGCGATATTTCTACGTTGCCGACACTACAAGATAAGACTCAATCCACACAAATGTGTGTTTTGCGTCGGTTCAGGTCGTTTACTTGGTTTTGTAGTCTCTAAGGATGGGATTTGTCTCACCCCTTGCAAGGTTCAGGAAATCATTAATTTTCCTCCACCTTCAAATTTGCTTCAGATTCAGAAACTCCAAGGGAAAGCAAACTTTCTGAGGAGGTTCATTCCAAATTACGCAGAACTTGCTAAAGGTTATACTCGTCTTTTGAAAAAGGATGTACCTTTTGTTTGGGATCAGGTGGCGCAAGCTTCCTTTGATGCTTTGAAAGATTCTCTAGTAAAAGCATCATTAATGTACGCCCCAGACTATCAAAGGGATTTTAACCTGTATCTGGCTGCAGCGGATACGACCATTGCGATGGTTTTAATTCAAGAAGTCAATGGAATTGAACATCCTATATATTATTTAAGTAAAAACTTGAATGATACAGAAAGCAAGTATTCTTATGTTGAAAAAATAGCACTTGCAGCTGTTCAAGCGATTCAAAGATTTCGACATTATGTCCTCTTTCGGAAAACTACCATTTTATCAGATTGCAACCCCATGACTTATATACTGTCGAGACAGTTGCTAGGGGGAAAATATTCAAAATGGATAGCGATCCTTCAAGAGTTTGATCTGGAATTTGTAAAATCCAAATCAAAGAAAGCTCTAGTTTTCGCAGAATTACTGTGCGATCTCCCATCGTTGTCCAACGATGAAACCTCCGAAGAATCAATCGTGGACGAGAATTTGTTTCTGATATCTGCAAGCAACGAGTGGTATGGAGATGTCATAATTTATCTCCAAACCCAAAATTTCAGGCCTAACACCTCTCACTCTGAACAGACGATACCAAGCTAAAGACTACATGATCGTAAGTGATACGCTTTACCGTCGTGGTATCGATACAGTTCTGAGGAGGTGCCTTACCCATGAGGAGGCCAAAAAAGCCCTGAATGAGTGTCATTCAGGCGCGTGTGGGGGGCATCAATCTGGATATGCAACAACACAAAAAATCTTACGAGCAGGATACTTCTGGCCAACCATGTTCAAAGATTGCATAATCGCAGTCAGAAGTTGCCATGCATGTCAGATTTTTGATAGCAAAACCAAAAGACCACCCGCACCTTTACAGCCAATAGTTGTTGTTGGGCCTTTCGCCAAATGGGACATCGATTTCATGCAATGTAACCCCACCTCGACCGGGGGGCATGGGTATATTATAGTCGTCGTTGACTATTTTACCAAATGGGCCGAGGCGATGCCTACATTGGATAACACTGGTGGAACAGCTACCCTTTTCTTTTTCAATCATGTAGTCGCCAGGTTCGGCGTACCACAGGCTATAGTTACAGATCATGGATCACATTTTCGCAATCACATGATGGTTGAATTAGCTGCCAAGCTAGGGCTATCTCACGACAGCTCTACCCCATATTATCCGCAAGCCAACGGACAAGTTGAAGCGATCAACAAGGTCCTGAAGCGTATGTTGCAAAGGATGATCGGGGTTCACAAAAGAAGGTGGCACCTAATCATGTACTCAGCCTTGTGGGCTTACCGAACCTCAGTAAGAAATGCGACTGGGTTCGCGCCTTTCCAACTGGTGTATGGCCTGGAGGCAGTCTTACCAGTCCAGTGTGAAATTTCGTCTCTTAAACTCGCAATTGATCTTCTCCCTAGAAATTCAGAAGAAGAGGCACGTTTCTTGGAATTAATCCAGTTGGATGAAACCCGTCGTGACACCGCTTTGGCTAACGAAGCCCATAAGAAACGAGTCAAGGCGCAGTTCGTCAAAAATGTCAAACCCCGTGTCTTCTCCGAAGGTGACTTGGTCTTGCTTTATGACCAAGAATCCGACAAATTGGGAGCAGGTAAATTTAATTCCTTATGGATGGGTCCCTATATTCTTAAACGAGTGTTAGCAAAAGGAGCCTACGAGTTAATGGATTATGACGGAATTCCACTGGCGCAACCCCGTAATGGGTTGTACCTCAAGCGTTGCTATGCTTAAATAGTAACCTGTGTGCTTTTGTTGTATTTTGTTTTCGCTAAAGTGTTTGTTTTTGTCGAGTAATCCACCTTTTTACATTTATTGCAGATGTCGAACCTTTCTGAGACATGTGTGGGATATGCTGACGGAGCGAGTCGTAGTTCGCGGAACCTGTCCCCCGCGGCCTGGGCCATTTCTGATCCAAGTGGTGAGTTAGTAAGTTTCAGAGGTGTGTGTATTGGTCAATCAACAAATAATATCGCTGAGTATAGCACGTTGATAGAACTCCTCTCTGATGCCATCACCCACGGTATACGCTGACTAATCGTCAGGCTAGACTCACAACTCGTGATACTACAACTCAATGGTATATATTCTGTCCGCAATCCAGCTATTTATCGTATGTTTCTAAGGGTTAAGATTTTGGAAAGACAGTTTGATTTAATTCAATACCAACATATTTCCAGGAACTTAAACACATTAACTGACGTATTAGCAAACTATGTGTTAGATAGACATTTGCGACATTTATAAAAAGAAATGCATCATCAATGTTGTACAAGTGGATCACATAACTCAACCAGAATAAACCTCAAAAATCAAAATATATATATATAAGTTGTTTATCGTTTACACATAATGTTCTGTAACCAAGACAAAAATTGGTCGCATGACCCAAAAACTCAAAAGTGCTAGGGGGCACCCTAGCCTAGTGATGCTCATGATAGCGCGTCACGGCCTGTGCAATCATGCGCAAGAGACGAGTCCATCATCTAGGCACACCAGTAGTATGCCGCTGCAACTGTAAAGGTAACTCGTCGATCCATACATCCGGAATACTGAGAGTAAGGCTCTCAACCTGCTCCTGCACAGCTGTAAGGGTCTTGGCCACGTCAAGGTCGTGAAGAATAACCCTCCCAGTAGGCTCCCCTGCTGGGGCAGCGACTGGCGGTCTCGGACGAACTGCTGGACGAACATGACCAACATCTGCATGCACACAAGAGTTTGATTAAAGTCTTGATAGAGTAAAGCACAGAAACATTATGAATAAAAACAGTAAACAGTGATATGGTCGAAGATTTTTTACCAATAACGCCCCACTGTTCGCCATCCGGTAACACCAAATCCGGATCACCTCGGAAATCCATGCCAACATATGGGTACTTGGAATAGACCATCTCCTGGCGCTCGAACCACATGAAGAAGGTATCAGTGAAAGTAATCTGAGATTGACCAGCATGTCTAGACATGTGATCAACCCATCTCTGCATGCGTGGCTCGGTGGGAGAAGGCAAGTCGAGTGCAATATACTGAGGCTGCATCAGTGGTATTTTCTCCAAGGCAAAGGCAGTCAAAATAGAACCAAATCCAAAGTTCTTCAACTTCCTGTCCTTTACCTTGGTCAACTGACTTTTCATCTGAAGAAGTACTGCATCACACCAGTTGAATACTTTCGGTTGGAGACACTCCAAGGCGTGTTGCACATAAGATCTGTTGGCAACATGAAGAGATGCACTACCGGCCATCCTACCAATAGTATACAGAATGGACCTGAGAGACCTATCAGTAATCTCACGGATAACGACCTTGTCGTCTCTGCTCGGCTGGGAACCTTCCCTACAATACTGGCAGACATAGTCTCTCACGGAGTCATTCCCCCGGGCCGAACCTGACAAAGAAATGGGGGCACCCCGCCTTGACAACCCAGTCAAGAAGTAAATGTCCACTATGGTCAAGGGGATAGATTTTCCCCTAATCTGGAATACTTGGTTGATGGGATCCCAAGCATCAAGCATATACTGCAGTAAAGAGATCTGTGCTCTCATGCTAGAGATACGGAAAAACTTCAGCAGGCCACAGTTCCGCAGCGTGTTCACCGTGACAGGGTCATGGAGAGCAATCATATCTTCTTCTTCATGTTCTCGTTCTCGCCATGTAAGGGACATTTTGCTCAAAGATCCCTACAAAAAAACAAGAGAAAGAGTAAGTTCTTGGATTTGATGAGAAACTGGCAAAATTTCATCAAAAAACTGTGCAAGAAGGCCAGTTTTTGTGTCCAACGCAGGTAACCAGTGTCCCACCTGCGTTGAAGGTCAAACTGCCTTAAGGCAGATTGACATTCAACGCAGGTTTCGAATGGACTACCTGCGTTGATGACAGGGCACCCTGGCAAAACCCCAGGTGCTCAGAAAGACAAGGAAACAGGCACAGAATGGAAAAATGAAACCATGAAAAGAAAGAGCTAGGGTTTAGCTCCTACCTGGTCCAGACGGCGCCGAGAATCGTCCACAGAATCTCCCGAAATCAGC
This sequence comes from Pinus tabuliformis, assembly GCA_031772625.1. Classification (NCBI taxonomy): domain Eukaryota; kingdom Viridiplantae; phylum Streptophyta; class Pinopsida; order Pinales; family Pinaceae; genus Pinus; species Pinus tabuliformis. The sequence goes on along the minus strand of CM062805.1, from coordinate 805,573,216 downwards.
TGGTGAAAATCAAAGGGGAAGAGGCACCTCCAAAGCTCCAACAAACAAAGTTCAAATGAAATGGTAAAATGAGAGGTAAAAACACTTTTTAATTGCTTTTTACATAGTTCAAAGTGAAATATTAGGGTTTTAATCTCATTTTTAAGCAAATGTTATTCATTTCTAACTAAGTTTGATGCAGCAATTGAGAATGCAGTACTATCCTTGAAAAGAGAAAAGCTAGTTATGGTAAAAAATCAAAATTTGACTATATAAACGAGCAATTTTAGCATAAAGTTCATGCTCGTTAAAAAATAAACGCAAGATCCGAGCAGTTTTAGCGCATGGTTCATGCTCGTTAAAAAATAAACATAAGTTTGAGCAGTGTTTTGGCGCATTCAAGCTCTTTAAAAAATGAACCTATTCCGGTAAATAACCATTGTGTATATGACTTTATCAGCCATTAAAGCCTTGGTCGTGTTTGCACCATCACCTCCACTTTTCATTTGGCCGATCGTTCACCTCCATATGATTGTTTACCCATTTTGAGGAACAGCTGCGAAGAGTGATTTCACCTAGCCATCCTTGTGACACTGCCGTGATTGGAAAATTCCAACCTGTACCTGGAATCAGCTGCTAACCCTGTTCATCACTCGTTCCTCAAAAGACGAGTCTTCTTTAAGCTCTTTTCAACCGACTCGTAAAATATGAAAAGATTGCCGAGTTTTGGCCTTCCAGCTCGTTAAAGCGACCGGAAGTGCTATCCCTCCTCTAGATTTTAATCTTTTCGGACCTGAGGGATTATTGCACAAAAAGATCGAGCGCTTGTTTGTTCGGCTCGTTAAAACTATCGAAAACTCATCCCTTCTGTATTGTTTTATACGTTTTCGGAATTAAGGGATTAGATGACGAAAAAGGACTTTTGGAGTTAACTTTATGTACCTTTTTAGACTCTCTAAAAATGAAAAGGACCGAGTTATCTTTGTCGTTAGACTCGTTAAAATCACTAAATAGCGGCAAACTTGTCTTTAGACGAGAACGAGTTTCACTATCGCTAGGCTCGTTAAAACATAGCGATGGGCTTGCCCGAAGGGAAGGTTATAGAACAAGCATATGTTATCCTCCTCAAGCTTGACAAAAATAAAGAGGTACTGGTCAGCAATGACTGGGGAAAAATTGGGAGAAAATCAAGAAAACTTTGATGGTAGCAGGTCGCTCTTGAACATGACACTTTTCCTCTGTACCACAATCGGGTTGGGTTGTTTCATTCACCGGTCACATCACCATGGTATCGCCATACCATCCATACTTGGGGTAATGCTACCGATCCATCGCATCAGTGTCGCCATATGTTCAAGAGAAGTCATTCAGAAAGAGTCAACCGGGTCCCATCCACTGCCATACATTATCCTTCATCCATTCATGACCGCCACCCTGAATCATATGTCACAGATCATTTTCACCTCCATTAAAATCATTAGCTTCGTTCCGTGTCACTGATGTCGGATTCATTAAGGCCCTCCTTTGATGGATCGCTTCTTCTTGACATCAGCCCATTATCCAAGAAGTTGATCTAGGAACAACCCCTTCAGTACTTTGAAGCTTGCATGCCTCAATGGCAAGTTTCTCACTTCCGGCGACAGGTATACATCAATGACCTTCGACCAGAAGATTTTGCGTGGTGTTCGACGCCAAGTCCTTTATTCACACCACATGAATTGTACTGCAGTACCTTGAGGGTCATTATCATTATCGATGATTCCTCTCGCGCTTGTTAACGGTTTACCTCATTGACCGGTAATCAAGCGATGTCTTTCCATGTTCGACTTCAGCACAATTCTCACATGGATTGACTTGTACTTAGAGTGAAGATCGAACGAGTTTGAAGACCCCGGATCTAGTTTCATCCATCCGGGCTGCGATATATATTCAGGAAAGATAAAGACATTTGACATGTACATCATTGCAGCAGATGATCATCCTATCCAAAGGATGATAATTTCACCAAAATTATCAGTCTACCATCAGACGATCGTCTGTTCTATGTACAAAAATGAATTTATAAAGCTGAGCATGGGAATGCCCGCCTCAGCTAAATCATGAAAGCAGTATGAATCATAATGTATTGTATTGTATCTTATTACAGGTCTCCTCCCAGCAAATGGATGAACTTCGGACCCTCCTGGATAAAGCATTTCACCCGATAAACGGCCTCATACTTTAGGGGGCAAATGTTATAGACATTTTTGTGCCTTACAGCATTGAGCATGAAATGTCCATAATCTAAGGGATCCAAAGTCCCTAAACATGTTGTTCATACCCCTAGAGGAACAAGGCTAACAAACCACAACAATTCACAGAAGTTCTCCACCTGAAACTGCTCAAAAACAAGTCAATTTAGGATCATGTCAACTGCTCCACTGACCATCTGCGCTGAATGTCAATGGCTCCACTGGCTACCTGCACTGAATGTCAACTCCAACACTCACTACCTGCACTGAGCGAGATTGGACAAGTGGCAGACTCATTCCTCAAGGTGTCAATGCCCAGGAAGCTTCCAAAATGACACTTGCCTCAGGGAATTCGACTGGTGATGAGTAAGAGGTTCCAAATCTCCAAGTGGAAGCAAGAACCTCCAAGTGGATTCAATAACTGAGAGAGGGAGAGGACACTAGTCAGATCTCAAGCTGACTCATCCTCTCTCCAAAACATCTATATATAGATCTCTCCTCCATGAGATCTAGAGGCTGGAATTTTGTTATTGCAAAGAATTGCTGTTGGTTTGAGACTGGAATCATTGGGTGCTTAATGCTTTGAAGGGAGGTGAAGATAGGAATTCCATTTTGCTGGGAAGGAGATGCTGGATTGGAGCCCTCTGGGTTGTATCTCTTCCTGAACCTTGTTATTTATCAATAAAGTTATCTTGGTTCTCTCCTATATACTGGTGTATTTTGTATGATTGCATTAGTGTATTTGATTTACTTCTAATCCTGAATCATTTATGAATATGAATATCTGCCTTTGTGTTGTGTTCTTCTCTTGTCGCAAGTAGCTGTTCTCTTGTCGCAAGTAGCTGTTCTCTTGTGATCTCGCAGGAATCAAGTAGCTGTTCTCTTGGGCGTGTGAGGAGGCAAGTAGCTGTGAACACCCAAAGAGAAGAGGATCTAGATCGAGGGACAAATGGAAGACACCGGTAAGTCTATTGATCTCCCCTCTTTCACATTTCATAAAGGAAGAAACCAGAATAGTTGTATCTGTTTGTTGCTAAGGCACTGTCACACCTTAGGTGGATAGGATCGTCCTGCATAGGCATTTTTCCCCACAACACGCGGCCAGCTTCTTAGAGGGACTATGGCCATTTAGGCCATGGAAGTTTGAGGAAGTAAAAGGTCTGTGATGCCCTTAGATGTTCTGGGCTGCACGTGTGCTACACTGATGCAGCCAACGATTTTTTTATTCCTGGTTAAAGAGGATCGGGAAATCTTCTCAAATTGCATCGTGATGGGGATAGACCATTGCAATTATTGGTCTCTGATGAGGAATTCCTCGTAAGCGCGTGTCATCAACTCATGTTGACTACGTCCCTGCCCTTTGTACACACCGCCCATCGCTCCTTTGATTGAATGATCCGGTGAAGTGTTCGGATTGCGTCGACGATGGTGGTTTGCCGCCGTCAACGTCGTGAGAAGTTCATTGAACCTTATCATTTAGAGGAAGGAGAAGTCATAACAAGGTTATCGTAGGTGAACCTACGGTAGGATCATTGATAGCAGGGGTTTTCTTTTTTGGTTTGGGTTGGTTGGGTTTCGATTGCAATGTGGGACTTTGTGGTGCGTCTCTAGGGGAGCAGGTTTGGTGTTTGGCAGGAACAATGTTGGTTGCTTGTCTCGAGGTAACACTTGTTTTTTTGTGTGTGCTTGCGAGCCGTGCTTGTGCTTGTCCCAATCATCCTTTGTTTTTCTTTCCCCAATGTGTTTCTACAGGGGGTTCGGAAGCTTGTTTCTTGGGAGCCCTTCCGATGATCTATTTGGCCGGCCATGGTTGCTGCAGAGTTGAAGTGCTTGGTAAATACAATGGATAAATTCAGACTCATTCGTAGTGGCGGTGCTCGATCTTCTATTCGTTGGAAGGCATGGGCCAAGGGTGCGGGCTTCAATAGTTGGTTCTCTCGAAAAGGTGGCGGCAGTTGATGTGTTTCTTGGGTGAGCTTTTTCGCTGGTGGTTGGGTCGAGGGAGTGTTTGCGCGCATGCTTGGTAGCTCAAACCTTCCATGAGGGGAGATTGTCGGGGTGTGGTTAGTATGGGATGGATGAAGAGTAGTTCAACCCATTGGGCTGGCCACCCTAGTCCCTCCCAACTATTCCTCGACATGCCCTCGCAGAAGGGTTGGATGTCCAGGTAATGAAAAACCCATCCCTCGGTCTGAGCTCCATCGAGATCGCAATTTTCTCCATCGATGGGCATGAGGGTGGCAATCTTATCTCGTGCCTTTGTCATCGAGGGAATTCCTCGTCCTCTCGTGAGCCACTCCCCTTCTAAGGGAAAAAGAAGTAGCAAGTTGTGTCTTTGTCACTCCCTTTGGATTGTGGGTTTTTTGTAGGACTTTTGTCATTTGTTTGTTTCATGGTGTGCGCTTTGTGAACGTCCCTCTCTCTAGTGGCCTTGCACCATCAATGTATTTGTGGCCCGTGGCTTTCTCCAACGTTGAGTGTCGGCCCGTGACAACTCCTCTTTGGAGTTTGATTCTTTGACCCCCGTTGACTTTCTCGCTGGAAAGGTTGTTGGGTGTTTTGTACACGGAGGGGTGCAATAGTGGGGTGGGTTTGTGTTATTGGCAGTAGTCTATTTGTCATTTGAGGCCTTGTGCCGCTGGGTTGGGGGGCTATTTACCTCTCAGTGACGTGCTCTAGACACTGGTATCATCGTGGCCCTTGTCTTTTCTATTGGTCAATTTTAGGTTGTGATTTATTTGCATGGTTGTTTTCTATGTTGTAAAGCTAGAAAGGGTGTTGTGCTAAATGTATGTGGGAGGGTGTGAAGAGGCAAGACACTTTTTGATTTGGTGCCTTGTTTGGTTTCTTTTTGGTTAGAGGACATCTACTCGACATGTTGTTGAGCTTCTCTCTTTTCTTGGGATCTTTGTTTCTTTGGTGTTGTTTTCTTCCCTTCTTCCTTTTTTCCCCCTAGATTTATGGAGGAGAGGTGGGATTGTTGTGGATTGGTGTTCGGGAAGGACGAAAAGCAGTGCGAGTTCCCACGGTGGCCACCCTAGTCCTTCTCGATCGTCGTCCCCTACAGTTCCCCCATTTTTTTGAAGGCACAGGGTTTGGGAAGCTTGTTCTCTGTTTGAGCCTCCCCTTGTGAGCCGGCAGCCACATTTGATATATCTTGCTTTCATGTTGTTTTCTTCCCTTCTTGGCTTTGGCCCCTTAGATTTACAGAGAAAAGGTGGGATTTTTGTGGATTGGTGTTCAGGAAGGACGAAAAGTAGTACGAGTTCTGAGGGTGGCCACCCTAGCCCTTCTCGATCGTCGTCCCCTATAGTTCCCCCCCTTTTACGAAGGCACGAGGGTGGGGAAGCTTGTTCTCTGTTTGAGCCTCCCCCTGTGAGCTGGTAGACGCATTCAATATCTCTCTTTTTTTCATGTTGTTTTCTTCCTTTTGGCCCCTAGATTTACGAAGAAAAGGTGGGATTGTTGTGAATTGGTGTTTGGGAGGGACGAAAAGCAGTGCGAGTTCCCAAGGTGGCCACCCTAGTCCTTCTCGATCATCGTCCCCTGCAGTTCCCCCCTTTTTATGAAGGCATGGGGTTGGGGAAGCTTGTTCTCTGTTTGAAACCTCCCCTTGTGAGCTGGTAGCCACGGTTGATATCCCTTTCTTTCTTCTTGTTTTCTTCCCTTCTTCCTCGTGGCCCCTAGCTTTACAGATAAAATGTGGGATTGTTGTGGATTGGTGTTCCAGAAGGATGAAATGTAGTGCGAGCTCCCAGGTGGCCACCCTAGTCCTTCTCAATCGTCGTCCCCTTTAATTCCCCCCTTTTTTCGAAGGCACGAGGCTTGGGGGTCTTGTGCTTTGTTTGAGCCGGTAGCCACATTTGATCTCTATTTCTTTCACCATGTTTGCTACCATTTTCTTCTTTTCGGTCCCTAGTGTTGGAGAGGTAAATCCCCTCTACGGATAGAGGCTATCCCTACTAGCCCAAAATGGGTCTAGCAACAATCAGTCAATGCTACTATGCAAGTTCCTAATTGCAAATAAAAGGTAGGTAATGAACACCTACTTGGATTCCAACGCTATTGTTTGATGAAGAGATGCCGCTCTCGCTCCTTCACTTTGGCCGGTCACGATCCTCCATGATCTCCATGAATAGATACCTGCACACACGAAGAGAAAGACAAACACAAGCGTGAAATCTAATAAAAGCAATTATACATAAGTCAGAAAGGACATGACTCACATTAACCATTACAAAGACAAATGAGAGTGGAACCATAATAGTAGTCATCTATTATTAATCAATAACAGAGAAGAGTACAACCAAAGTTCTGACGTTGAATCCTTCCCAAGAGGGTCTAGCCAGCAAGTCTCTTAAGCATTCACCCTTGCAGGTAGATCTCCCAAGACAAGAACTCTCTCTCACACAAGCAACACTCCACAACCTTCCTTAAGCTCTAGCAATCTCACACTAGTCACACCAACTACCTACTAGCAGCAGCACTTTGAGTACTATCAATTCCACACTATCCAAACTAGCTGCTCATGGCAATGGTAGAGGTTTAAATAGGAGAAGGAGTCTCCATGAATGGTGGGAGGATGAGCTTATCTCCAAGGAAGGTGGCTCAAATGACGAACAGACATGCCATAGAAGGGAGGGCGACATTTACAAGGCCAACAACTAGGTCTAGAGTCATCTGGAAGGCTGGCTGTTAGAACAAACTCGCCCAAACTGGATCAGCGCGGGTGTATAACTGCACTGGAGCGCTGACATCGCATCTGAGTAACGGAGAAAGTTGTATCAGCACGACTCAATACAAACATAGAATGCGCTGGCTCATGAAATTTGACCAGCGCGGAAAACACGTGTGCTTCCGCGCTGGCAGCACATTCGTTACACTATGAGGCACCAGTCAGCGCGGTTATTTTAATAACAGTCGCGATGATGGAAAAAACTTTGGCAAAGTGGGTCATTTGGCCAGATTAGAGAGCATGAGCATGATTAATTTGAATTCATGACACAGTAGGGAGAATGACAGGAAGACAGTGACAAATTATTGTGTAACAGATGCCCCCTAAAGCATGAAGCTCGAGAGAGTGGGAGGGGTGAAATGCTTCACAAAACTCGCTGAACTGGAACACCACCAGGAAGAACCTGCACGTATGTACAACTGATATCTCTATTACACGTAGTCGAGGCATGGGCGCAGCCATCCAAAAGACATACGAAAAGTTCTGTGGTATGGACGCAGCCACCTAGCTGAAGAGACCATGATGATAAAAAGGTATGGTCGCAGACATCCCAAAAGACTCAGGTATGGGCGCAGCCATCCTTCAATGAGTCATGTAATAAGAATCCACAAAATCGCAACCTAGTTTTCAACAGACAAAAACCAGGGTCTTGCGCTCCATCCCGACCCGAACAAAGTACAAGTCCAAGCATGCGAATACATGACCTGAAGTCGAACATGCATGAACATCGTCTGATTACCAGCCAATAATGAAAATTTTTAACAGACGCGAGAGGTACCACCAATAATGACAATGGTCCTCAAGGTACTGATAGGTACAATCTGCGGCGTGTGAATTAATGAGCTGGTGTCGAACACCCGTAGAATCATTCGATCGGAGGTCAATGATGAAAACCTCGCGTCGAACACGAAGAACCTGCCATTGAGGCATGCAGGCTCTAAGGCACCTGAAGGGAGTCTCTAGGTCACTTTCCTGGATAATGAGCTGAAGTCGACAGGAAGTAACCTTGATCGAAGGTGGGCCATGATTTTTCCCACATCATCGACACGAGACAGAGAAGGATGAAATATTTTGTGTGAGACATCAGAGGGAGGTGGTGAGTTTGCAGAGGTCAACTTCTCTTGAACATAATGGCGGCACGACAGCGGATTTGGCAGTATTTGACATCAAATGAGAAGAGGTCATGGTGACAAGGCAATGAGCAGATGAGAGGTCGAAATAGGGTAACCCAAACCTGTAGAGGCTAGTGTAAGACAAGATGAGAAATCCCCACCCAGACATGAATGCAGACGAGTGCCATGTTCAAGAGCGACATACTGCCGACACGACTATTATTGCAACTCCGTTTTCCCCACCATTTCTGGCAGGTACCCTGATTATTTTTGGATGACAAGCTTGACGGGGATAGCATATGCTTGGAAAGCGTCATTTTGACGGTGTACGATGTCATTAAGTTTTAACGAGTCTGAAAAAGGAAGAATGTTTAGTCAATTTAGTGTTATCTAAATTGCTAGTATTAATTGTCAACCCGGGGCTCGTAAGCTGATGAAGTGAAGGTGTACTATATGTACTTAAGCAACCTCTTAGAGTTTTTTTTTTTATCGTTGGGGGTGTTGTTTGTGGTTAATTTATCTTCCTAAGATGGAGTGGTGATTTATAAACAGATGAGTGATAGTGTGTGTGGAGTGAATCCTAAATGAGTGAGAGTGTGTGATTAGTGATCTCTAACTACTTGCTTGAAAGGAAATGCTTGAAAGAAATAAATAACTTGAAATAACTTGAAAGCAAATAACCACTTCCAATGGCACTAGACACCATCCATGCTGCTGCAAAATAAAAGAAAAGAAAGTCACTTTTAAAACCAAAGATAATGATTATCTCTCCCTAACTCCCTGCTTCAAACACATAGTGCCGTGTAAAGCACGATTAGGAAGTAGCTCAAGTTGAATTAGAAAAGTGATTAAAAATAAGAAAAATCTACTTTAAAGACTAGTGATAACGTTTTGCTCTTTCTAACTCTCTACTTCTGCCATATGTACTATGCAAAGTATGATTAGAAAGTAGTGAAAGATTAGTCTAAAAAGCACTCAAAGCCAACTGCAAGTTAGTGGTATTCTGATCCTTAAAAGATAACAATTTATGATAAAAGATCATTCATGTGTTAGCAGAACTTTGAGAAATAAGACTAAAAATTAGCTACAAAAACAAAGGCAGCAACTTGAACCTGTCAACTTCAAATACCATTAGTTTGTAAAGCAAATACACAAACATAAAAACAAATCCCGGGCTAAAAAAAACCTGCAAGGAAATAATACTGATCAGCTTGAAAGAAAAGAAATCAAATTAATCAAACTATACATGTTTAAAGAAATGCTGAATGAGAAAATAAAGAAATGCTGAACATAAAATACTTTACAGAGGCTAACATGAACAGGGGCCCTCCATTCATTCAGCCACAAGAAGACTTAAGGAACTGAAAGCTTCAAAACAGCACTGTTTCTATTGCTCCATTTGCAGAAATGTACAAAACAGAGTGCTAGAACAGCACTATAAAAACAGAGTTTACAAATGCTCTTAAAATTATCACAAGTTCAGAAAGTACAGCAGCTAAAAAGTAAAATAAGCGTACGCAGACGCAAGTATATATAGGCATCTGAAGGATGGCCTAACACGTACAGCTAATAACTGAAAAACAACTAACTGTAATGCGTATTTAAGGTTCATTGACACATCATAAGGCTGCGTGGATGAGCTGGAGGTTCTGTCGTCATGGGCAATGAATCCAGTGTTGGATCATGTCCCCTACCACCTGCAAAACGTGGACAAGTCACCGTTTGAGCTGACGTGACCTAACAGCTTACAATCACCGTTAAGCTGCCTTTATTTGACCATAACTTGACCAGTTTTGACCGGAGGTACAGATGACGTGGATGGTTGAACAAATGGCACAGGAACCTCGAGCACGTTGATACCTAAGTGCCCATGTGGCTCATTTGACAAACTGACACGTGGAACCTGCGGGATCATCAAATGGCTGCGGGATCGCTGAATGGCTGCGGGATTGCCAGACAGCTGCGGAATTCCTGCAAGTAAGTCAAAATCTAAACAAAACAGTCACCCATTAGCAAAACTCACTTGATCATGCTTAATGACACCTAATGTAATGATCTGGGTGGTTTTACAGTGAAAATGAGGCAAAAGTGAAGAAAAGATGAGGAAAAACTGAGGGAAATGGTAGACAAGTAGGTGTAAAGTAGAGGCTCTACATACCCCCACTACGAGGGTATTGCATGTCCTCATGCAATGAAAACACATTTCAATCCACCTGCTGGGATGCCTCTGCTAAGACATCCAATCTCCTCTTCTTCCTCTGTGTGGAGACATTGATTTTTGGTCTCTTGAACATGCATCTGAATTTCAAATTGATTAAGGCTCTGTTTAGCCTTCTACATTTCTTCTTGAGTCTCCTGTTTTTCTTCTGCCACATGCCCATGTGAAGCATGGTGTTATCTTGGATTGCTTTGTCAATATCAGCTTGCTGCTTCATTTTTTCATTTTCCTGCTTAATGTGGCGATTTAGCACCTCAAGTTCATAGATCTCTTGTTTGAGTATGTCTATTTTCTGCTCATGAGGTATGATATTACTTGGGCCAGCAGTGTTCTGCTCCAATGTTTCAAAATAGTTGTACACCTCTTGCTGAGCTGGGTCAACAATTGGTGACTTCCTTGGACTGTGTTCATGTTCAATTTCAGTTTCAAACTCCGGCTGAAATGGACTGTCCTCTCTTGGAGGAGTAGCTGCATCACATTGTGGACTATCCTCAAGGTCTGATTTTATAGCACCCTTCTCAGGTGTGCTTAGATCAATGAAAAGTGTCCTTGTGGCTCTCCCTTTATTCTGCAATCTGCTGCTCCTTCTTACATTGGCAACACTCTGTGTTTCTTTTTGTGCCTTTTTCCTTGGTTTCTGCACTTTTACTTTCTTGGAAAGGGCAGTTTTTTCATGGAGTTTGGCCAACCTTTGTGCTAAGGGCTGACTATCTTCCTCACTAGAATTCTCTGGAGTCTGATAAGTTTCTTGAATTATGGATTTTCCCTTGTCTTGCTTTTGTTTCTTCTTATTTTCTTTTCTCTTCTGGGCAGCTTCTTGGGCAAGTTCTGAGAGGGTTTGTGTGATAATCCCTTGAGCTATTGGATCACTGTCCTCAGTAGGTTCAGGCTCAATCTCATGTTCAGAATAATGTACTTCAGTTTCCTCTTCAATCTGTCCTTGGACAGTTCCCTCTAATATATCAGTTTCAGGGGTATTCTCTTTTCTTTTTCTTCTACTTTTTCTAGGCACAGAGGTTTCTCCAGCTTCTTCAAAATGATTTCTCAAAAGGAATTTCTCCCAGGTGTCTCGTTTTGCTTTTAATTGTTCCTCCACTAACATTTTAACAAGACTATGATGACAGAGATGTGCTTCAATGTTTCGTGGATTCCTTTGGGCCATGGAACACATTTTTCTAAGGCTTTGGAATAGAAAGTAGGGAAGATTTATATCATGTTCTCCTTGAAATTGCAGCATAACTTTACCATGATAAACATATAAGACCCCAAATCTCCCTTCACAAGTGAAAAATTTTTGCACTAACAACAGTAAAATTTTCCATTCTTCCTTAACATAAGTGACAGGAATTCCTTTTGTGAAGACACTGGTATCCATACCTGGGTTTTTTAAAATCTGCTTCCATTGTTGATCTTGAACTGAACGGTTTTTAAACCACCTTTCTCCGGTTTGTGGGAGAGATGTAGCTTGTGCTATGCTACCCTCACTGACTGCAAACGTTAAATCACCCACCTCCACTTGACTGTCTTTATCTCTGAATGACCTTGCAAAGGCCTTTGTAACCTCCTTGTGGTAGCCTTTAAATTTCTTGATGCACTGTAGCCAGTTGGCTTTCTACAACGCCTCCTTAACTTGAGGATATGCTTCCAGGAATTTTGAACCTTCTGGTTCAGCCCTTAAAAGTTTCCCCATTGACTCTACGGCTCTGTTCTAAAACATGACTTCAATGGTGGCTTTACACAGTAAATTCTCGGCTCTGTTCAGAATTTTGTGGAAAAGAGGTTGTATGGTTTCAGTAATAGCCTTAGACACAGTGAATTCACGGCTTGAACATAGTGAAATGGTGGATTAACAGCTTTAACACAGTGGATCGGTGGTTTAGCAGTCGTAATACAACCGTAACATACGTTCACTGGTTATACGTATTCACTGTTTCTCAGAATTAGCAGAGAGGAAAAAAAACAGAGTATGGTTTATGGAGGCAACGTAGTGAGTGGAACGGAATGAAGGAAATGAGAGAATGGAACAACATGAAATGGAGTGTTATGAGCGTAGGAGGGTTTTGAAATAATGAATGGAAACGGCTAGATCCTTAGATTTCGGTTGTAGGTTTACACATGGCTGCGGGATGAGGACTTAGAGAGTCGTAGTACATTAGGCTACGTCACTAGGGTACGAAAGCCTTAATGACAGAAGCAGCCGTAAGTGATTTTCAAAATCGTGGTAATCAAGGACTGATAGACTTGGGAGATACGTGGATATATGGTCGCATGGTAGGGAAAATGGGTAATCATTACAATTAGTGGCAAAAAGACATAACCCAGAAAACTTTGCGTAATGAAATAACTGTAAGTTTAAGATTTAAAACATACCTCAGATCCGCGTTTGGTTTGCCTTTCGATGATTTGCCATTAACCCTTTGTTAACTTATTGCTGTTACATGACTCTTTCCTCCTTGTTATTGGTGATTTTTGAACTGTAAAAATTTCTCAAACAGACTGTGTTTCTTTGTGCAGGTGCAGAGGGCTGCGGAAAGGCTAAACGGCTGCAGAATTGCCAAATAGCTGCGGGAACTGCAATGGTGTCCTCCAGCTGCACAAAATAACCTTAGTTGCCTGAAAAAAAACCTTTATTAATGAAATGAAATGGAATGAATGGATGAATGGGTGGAAAGCAGTGAGGTGAAGTGAGAATGGTTAGATGGAATGAGATGGTGAAATGGAATGGATGAAATGGCGAAATGAGATGAAAGAGATAGAAAGATTATTTTTGGAAAACATGAGGTGTCAGGTGACCCTGATTTTCACCTCAGGTTTTCTGCATGAGACTGCCAATCAGAGATTGGTTTTCAGGCTCATACATTTATTCTTTTTTTTTTTTTTTTTTTTTTTTTATTGAAATTGAAAGAAACAAAGATTAGGCTGATGGAGGAGAAGAATTCTTCTCCACCAGCCTCATTCCAGAATCGCCTTGGAACAACTTAACAAACTCCTCTTTTGAGAGTGGCTTGTGGTAAACTTTCAACCGGTGGCCATTCACAATAAAGGGAGTTTGAAGTTCATCAATAGTCTTCACTCTAACTGCTCCATTATTAAAGACTTCATCAATCTCATATGGCCCAAGCCAATGAGTTTGAAATTTTCCTTTGAAGTCCTTAAATTTGGAATCAAACAAGAGTGCCCAATCACCCTTTTGAAACTTCTTTTCTTTGATATGTCGATCATGCCATTTGATTCTTTGGTGCTGAACTAGATCGGTCCTTAGAATTGCATCTTGTCTCATTTCATCTAGTTCATTTAACTGGTCCATTCTGTGCTTCTGGGCTTCTGATAAGCTCATCCCCAATTGAACTGCTGTCTTGAAGGTCTTGATTTGGAACTCAATGGGGAACAGGACTTCCTTCCCATAAACAAGTTCATAGGGAGAATGTCCTGTGGTGTTCCTCCATGTAGTTCTATAGGCCCATAAGGCTTCAGGAAGCCTTTCCGCCCAATCTCTTCTATGAAGATGAACAGTCTTTGTGATGATGCTTTCAAGAACTTTATTTGTAGATTCTACTTGACCATTCGCTTGCGGATGGTATGGAGTAGATGTTCTATGCTTGATCTTATATTCCTCCATCAGCTTCTCCATCATCCTTGATGTAAATTGGCTCCCCTGATCTGTTACAATTTCTCTTGGGACACCAAAACGAGTGAAAATATCCTCAAAAAGAAATTGAACAACTGAATTTTCAGTAGCAGAAGTCAATGCTTTAGCTTCTACCCACTTAGTAACATAATCAGTACAAACCAATATATATCTCTTTTGCTTGGATGGCGGATTAATTGGTCCAACAAAATCTAGAGCCCATTTCTCGAAGGGTTCGATGCATACCTGTGGCTGTAGTGGCATTTCATTTGAAAGAGTTGGTCTCCCAACTCTCTGACAACTGTCACACCTTCTAACATATTGCTTTGCATCCTTAAAGAGAGAAGGCCAATAATATCCTAAAGAAAGGATTTTATAGGCTGTCCTCTTATCAGCAAAGTGTCCGCCACAAGGTTCGTCATGACATGCCTTAAGGATGTCAGGCATTTCATCCTCCCGTACACATCTTCTGATCATAAAATCTGGCCCTGTTCTGAACAATTCATTAGAAATCCAAGAATAATGTGAACTCTCCTGAATGATTTTTCTTTTCTCATTAGGAAATAAATGTAAAGGTAGCTTTCCAGTAACTAAATAATTAGCAATATCAGCATACCAAGGAGTTTTGGTAGTTACTGCAAACAAATACTCATCTGGAAATTTATCCTCTACAGGAGAATCCTCATTAGTGTTTTGAATTCTAGACAAGAAATCAGCCACTGTGTTCTGTTTACCTGGTCGGTCTAACACAGTTATGTTGAATTCTTGTAAAAGCAAAAGCCATCTTGTAACTCTACCATTAGTGACTGGTTTGTTCATGAGGTACCTAATGGCAGAGTGATCAGTGTGGACAAAGGTTTCATAGCCGGTTATATAATGTCTAAACTTGTTTATCGCATGAACAACGGCTAGAAATTCCTTTTCAGTAACATTGTAATTTAACTCAGTAGGAGTCAAATTCTTACTTGTGTAATAAATGGCATAAGGGATCAAATCCTTTTGTCCCAAAACAGCTCCTAAAGCTGTATCTGAAGCATCAGTAGAAATGTGGAAAGGGAGTTTCCAATTTGGACCCCTTAGAATGGGTGCTTCAGATATTCTAATCTTTAAAGCTTCAAAGGCAGATTGACATTCAGGATCCCACTTAAATTCACAATCTTTAGTAAGGAGTTTGAAAAGAGGGGATGCTATCTTAGTGAAGTTTTCAATAAATCTTCTGTAATAACCAGTAAACCCAAGAAAACTTCTAACATCTCTTTGGCAATTTGGAACAGGTAACTTAGAGATGACTTCGACTTTAGATCTATCAACTTTGATTCCATCTCCTGAAATATGATGTCCTAAAACAATCCCTTCAGTAAACATCATAAAACACTTTTCATGACTTAAAGAAAGATTTGTTTCCTTACATCTTACCAGTACTTTTTCCAAATTTGCTAAAGCTTCCTCAAATGTATTACCATAAACCGTGAAATCGTCCATGTATACCTCTACACAATCATGAATCAGATCTGAAAAGATTCCTAGTACAGCCCTTTGAAATGTAGCGGGTGCATTGCATAATCCAAAAGGGAGTACTCGGTAGGCAAAAGTTCCCCAAGGACAAGTAAATGTGGTTTTGTCTTGATCTTCAGGTGCTACCTGAATCTGGTTGTAACCACTAAAACCATCCAAGAATGAGAAATATTTTTTTCCTGCTAAAGTGTCTAGTACCTGATCAATAAAAGGTAGAGGGAAATGATCCTTTAAGGTTGCCTTGTTCAATTCTCGATAATCAATGCAAACTCTCCATTTACCATTCTTTTTGGGCACTATAACCAAGGGAGAAACCCATTGGCTATCTGAAATGGGGTAAATGAAGTTTACCTTGAGCAATTTCTGAAGATCTTCTTTCACAATTTCCCTAAGGTTTGGATTCATCCGTCTTTGTGGCTGCCTAATAGGTCTGCTGTTTTCTTCAATATAAATGTGATGAATACAAGTCTTAGGGTCAATTCCTTTCATGTCAGTGTATTCCCATGCAAAGGCAGTGGAATGTTTTTGCAACAGTTTAGTTAATTCTTCTTGTTGTGATCTTTCCAAGTTCTTGTTAATGTTTAATGTTTTTCCTGGAAAGATTTCAACTGTAGAACTACCAAACTCTTCCATTGAGAAGAGAGACATCTGTCTAGAGGAGAGATATTCAATGTCTGCATCTAACTGAAACTGTGTAGAGTCATATTCTAAAGGTGTCTCAAAATTTTCTAATGTATTTAGAATTTGACTGTCCTCACTAATCTCAGAGATGGTTAGAACAGGTTGAAGAGTATCCTCATCATTGATCCACTCATCTTCTCCTATTTCTATTATTTCCTTTGCGGGAGGATACAAGTTGAATTTCTTGGTAGAATTACCATCTGATATATACATGTCCCCAGACCTACAACTTATGAAAGCATCAGCTGTGGCCAGCCAAGGTCTTCCTAAAATAAGAGGATGTCCTCCTAGATTGTTCTTGGGAGTTAAAATCATAAAATCAACTGGTTACTCCCAAGAATCTAGTGAGACTGGAATATCTTCCAATACACCATCAGGTTTGATGATTGATCTATCTGCAAGTTGCAGTAAAGTAGGTGTAAAGAGAAGGTTAGGAAGCTTTAACTGATCCATGGTCTGTCTACTCATGATGTTGATAGAGGCTCCTAAGTCAATCAAGGTATTTGGGATTTCAACCCCATTAATATGAGTTTTAACAATAGGGCTACCGGGATCCACATACTTTTGCATGGTAATCTTACCCATCATAATGTCTGCAATTTTTCCAACTAGATGTATCCTTTTGGTATCTCTGGTTTTCTTTCCTGTTTTTTTCAAACTCAACTCCTTTATTGTCTTTGCTAGGATGGGAATTTCCTTAATGGCTGTTAACAAGGGAATCTTGATACAGACATTTTTCAATTCATCTAGAAAGTTGTAGTCAGGCAACCAAATTTGTTTTTCCACCCCCTGGTCAATTTGTAACCTTTCAGGGAAAGGCGGTGTAGTTGAAGATGTAGGTTGCTCAACTAAGGGAGTTGATTCTTTTTCTTTAATGTTTGGATTTTGAAGGGATGCTTCAGAACCCTTATTAGCTTTAAGAGATTCTTCCTCAAAAATGCTTGGCTGTTGAACACTTGTAGAAGGTTGATCTAGGATTCTACCTGATCTGAGTTGTACTTCATTGAGAGGAACAACCATATAGGTAGGGAATGGTTGACCTTCTATCACATAAGCATTTTGAGGATTCCTATTATTTGGATTGGGTAATGGCTGAGAGGGAAGTTGATTTGGCTTCTGCTGGGAGAGTTGAGAATTTTGATTTTGTGGAGGAGGTTGTTGTTGTTGAGGGTATGGCAATGATAATTGTTGACCTTGATTTGGAAGTTGGGGAGCTTGCTGATTCTGAAATGATGGAGGATATTGATAGAATTGAGCAAATCTCGCATAAGGATTTTGCATGCTTTGCAACCATGCTTGAAAAGCATTTTGTGGTTGAGGCCAAGGTTGTTGCCAAGGATTCCAATTTGGTTGGGATTGAGAATTCATAGGGTTGTTAAACCCTTGATTCTATTGTCCTTGCCAAGGTCTCCTTGCAATAAAACAAAGAGATTCAAGCGTACTTGGATCTTCTTGAAAGACTGATTTGAGCCCAGGGATTGAAGGAAAATCCTTGGTCTCATGGGTTTCTGAGCAAATTACACATGTTTCCACAACTTGTGCTTCCAAGGGACATTCCCTTAAAGCATGCTTCTTTCTACACTTCGGGCAAAAGATAGTCATAGCCTCAGCTTCTGCTTTTTGTTTATTTTGAATCTTAAGGGTATCAATTTGTTCACTAAGACTCCCTAAGATGTCAGTTTTAAATTCATCCAGCATATTACCGATTTCAGCCCTACTCACTGATCCTGTTGCAGATTTATTTGCCCTAAGGAGAGAAGGATCTCTAGGCCCTTTTTGAGTTTTTGATTTGCCCCTTGAGAGATGGATACAAAGTTCTGCTATATCATTGAGAGAAAGTTGAGAAATATCCCCTTTCCCCATCATGTTTAAGATATCTATCCATTCATCCCTAATGGCTTTTAATAAGAGGGCTTTTAAGGTCTCTTCATCCAAGGTACTCATTTTTGCTCTTTTTAAGTTATATTGAAATCTCTCAAGTAAATCTTCTAAGCTCTCATCTTCTTTTTGCATCATTTTAAAAACCTTGTCCTTGTGATTAGTAGGCATACAATAGTCCAAATACCTATCCAAAAAGGTTTGTTTCATTTCATCCCAAGTCCTAATGGATTGAGTAAGTAACCCCATGAACCATTTCAAAGCTTGATCTTTTAATGTTGATGGGAACAGCTTGAGTTTCTGAGTATCATCCAGATAGTCATAGGTTCGACACACAACTTCAAATTCAAACAAGAATGTTTCAGGGTCCTCAGTTCTTAACCCATGAAAATTTGGGAGGACGGATGGTGATATGTTTTTCATGGTGGCTCGGGAATCCTCATTAACAATGGGAAACCCAAATGAGTTATCCCCATCTTTATTTCCTCCAATGGGACCTCTACCTCCTCCATTATTATTGTTATTTCCTCCTCCTCCTCTACCTCTACCTCTACCACCTCCTTCTTCCTCTGCCATGATGATTCTCCTAGGGATTTCAAAATCTTCTGGTTCTTCTACAAAGGGTGAATGAGAAGAGATTTCTCCTTCTTCTTCAGGTGAGTCTATTTCCTCAATTACAATTGGTTTTCCTGTAGGAGAAAGAGAGGAGTCTCTTCCTGGTTCAAACTCAATAGAAGGTGTAGGAGAGTCAACTCTTGGCTCTTGAATTCCAGGAATTCTAGGACTAGGAGTTTCGGTTGGAGATAAGGGAGGTGTCTCTTGTCTATCTCTTGAAGCAGATGGACTTGTAAAAATTGAACTTCGAGCTCTAGCTAAAAACCTTCCCCTAGAATCTCTAGCTCTATGCATGTCATTTTTTATTTTATCTTCAAGTCAAGTTAATAGTTCTTTTTCTGATCTTCCAGGTCACTCTAGGTGCAAGAAGAGAGCATACTCAAGAAACTATTAAATCAATAACTTTCTCCTTTCTGATCCTCCAGATCACTTTGAAGTGCAAGAGGAGAGCATACTTAGATAGGCTATTAACTTCTTCTCTTGAAATTTTATGTTTTTTTTTTTAAGAATATGGCTACTTAATTTCACTTCCCCGGCAACGGCGCCAAAATGTTTAGTCAATTTAGTGTTATCTAAATTGCTAGTATTAATTGTCAACCCGGGGCTCGTAAGCTGATGAAGTGAAGGTGTACTATATGTACTTAAGCAACCTCTTAGAGTTTTTTTTTTTATCGTTGGGGGTGTTGTTTGTGGTTAATTTATCTTCCTAAGATGGAGTGGTGATTTATAAACAGATGAGTGATAGTGTGTGTGGAGTGAATCCTAAATGAGTGAGAGTGTGTGATTAGTGATCTCTAACTACTTGCTTGAAAGGAAATGCTTGAAAGAAATAAATAACTTGAAATAACTTGAAAGCAAATAACCACTTCCAATGGCACTAGACACCATCCATGCTGCTGCAAAATAAAAGAAAAGAAAGTCACTTTTAAAACCAAAGATAATGATTATCTCTCCCTAACTCCCTGCTTCAAACACATAGTGCTGTGTAAAGCACGATTAGGAAGTAGCTCAAGTTGAATTAGAAAAGTGATTAAAAATAAGAAAAATCTACTTTAAAGACTAGTGATAACGTTTTTCTCTTTCTAACTCTCTACTTCTGCCATATGTACTATGCAAAGTATGATTAGAAAGTAGTGAAAGATTAGTCTAAAAAGCACTCAAAGCCAACTGCAAGTTAGTGGTATTCTGATCCTTAAAAGATAACAATTTATGATAAAAGATCATTCATGTGTTAGCAGAACTTTGAGAAATAAGACTAAAAATCAGCTACAAAAACAAAGGCAGCAACTTGAACCTGTCAACTTCAAATACCATTAGTTTGTAAAGAAAATACACAAACATAAAAACAAATCCCGGGCTAAAAAAAACCTGCAAGGAAATAATACTGATCAGCTTGAAAGAAAAGAAATCAAATCAATCAAACTATACATGTTTAAAGAAATGCTGAATGAGAAAATAAAGAAATGCTGAACATAAAATACTTTACAGAGGCTAACATGAACAGGGGCCCTCCATTCATTCAGCCACAAGAAGACTTAAGGAACTGAAAGCTTCAAAACAGCACTGTTTCTATTGCTCCATTTGCAGAAATGTACAAAACAGAGTACTAGAACAGCACTATAAAAACAGAGTTTACAAATGCTCTTAAAATTATCACAAGTTCAGAAAGTACAACAGCTAAAAAGTAAAATAAGCGTACGCAGACGCAAGTATATATAGGCATCTGAAGGATGGCCTAACACGTACAGCTAATAACTGAAAAACAACTAACTGTAATGCGTATTTAAGGTTCATTGACACATCATAAGGCTGCGTGGATGAGCTGGAGGTTCTGTCGTCATGGGCAATGAATCCAGTGTTGGATCATGTCCCCTACCGCCTGCAAAACGTGGACAAGTCACCGTTTGAGCTGACGTGACCTAACAGCTTACAATCACCGTTAAGCTACCTTTATTTGACCGTAACTTGACCAGTTTTGACCGGAGGTACAGATGACGTGGATGGTTGAAAAAATGGCACAGGAACCTCGAGCACGTTGATACCTAAGTGCCCATGTGGCTCATTTGACAAACTGACACGTGGAACCTGCGGGATCATCAGATGGCTGCGGGATCGCTGAATGGCTGCGGGATTGCCAGACAGCTGCGGAATTCCTGCAAGTAAGTCAAAATCTAAACAAAACAGTCACCCATTAGCAAAACTCACTTGATCATGCTTAATGACACCTAATGTAATGATCTGGGTGGTTTTACAGTGAAAATGAGGCAAAAGTGAAGAAAAGATGAGGAAAAATTGAGGGAAATGGTAGACAAGTAGGTGTAAAGTAGAGGCTCTACAAAGAACTCGGCGTCTTTTCTTGTTTAGAGAGTCTGAAAAGACAGCGGAAAAGGAAACTCCAGGGGGGGTCCTTTTTCGTAAAGTTGTGTCTCTCGAGCCCGAAAAAGTATAAAACAATGCTCGAAAGAACCACCTGACTAGTATGATCGAGGAGTACTTTTCGTAAGTAGTGACTTCGATCCGAAAAAGTAGAAAAGCGGTCAGAAGTACGTCGCTTTGGATCCAATAACGAGTGCGAAACGACAAACACCCGACAATCTTTTTAGTTTAAACGGTTGAAAAAAGAGCTTTAACAGCGACCGCCTCTCGTTCCGTTTAACGAGCCGAAAGGGAGCTCGGCCATCTTTTCTTGCTTTACGTCGAAAAAGAGCTTAAATACGACGTTCTTTGGGACCAAGTGTATATAGAATCGTCGTGACCCTGCCGGTTTCGGGAACCTGCACAAGAACACCACCCGCGTAAACCTGTTCGACATGTTAAAAAAACATAGTAAAACATGCATAAAACACGTAACAGAGTGACATTGGCATGAAATACATGGTAAAAACATGACAAAAACCCACATTTGTGAAAAACCGTAGTCAATTATAAATTTTTTTACCATAAATAGGGGGGTAAAAGAAATTTTTTACCATTGTTACCATTTTAAGCCGTGGAGAACGTTATGGAGCTGCGAGGTTGACGAAGCAAATTCCATCCCGTGCAGACACCATCCATCCTGCAACTTGTTCCAGGTAGGTTCTCCTCTTCCTGCGCTTTATTTTGAGCCTTTTTTGCAGCATTTCCACGGTGGGAAGTGGCCATTTGGGCAAATTTTTTGAGCTTTGATGCGCTCTCGGTCAGCGCGGATTTCCTCATCGGGTTCGCGCTGATCGATTAATTTTTACACACACCACCTCCGGATCAGCGCGAAAAACACGTGTGCTTCTGCGCTGACCCAAGGAAAAAAACACAGGGCGCAATTATCAGCGCGACTGTTTTAAAAACAGTCGCGCTGACACCGTGAAGTTATATTTTTAACAATTTGAACGTATAAACTCCAACGGTCAGGGCTCTAATAGTTTTTTGATGGTCATGCAGGACACAATGGCATTTGTTTGGCAAGAGAGAGCTCACGATAATGAAGATATAGTAGCTTATGCCGATGCGGGGTGCCGTAATGCAATGCGGGCATGCGGGGTGCTCAAATTTTTCCTCACTCCGTGCCTACGAGCGCAGCCCGATCTTCTAGAGTTCTTGATCAGAGCCTGGAACCCAGTTGATGGAAAATTCACGATCTGAGGCCATGATATCGAATTTGATCACACGGACATTTATTTTTTGACTGGGTTATCACGCCGGGGTGAGATGCCCATTCTAGAGGGGCAACGACCTAGCTGTGAGACCCTTGATATGCTGATGGCTCGAGTGTGCCCGCGGGCACGCAAAACACAGAGTGGAAAGGTGGCAATTCCGACAGTGGAGGACATCGTCCTTCGGACCATACTCTTTATGGTGACCCGGGCAGTGGGCTATTTGGCCAATCATGAGGCCTCAAAGACCCATCTACTATTAGCTCTCGAGTGTTTACAGCCCACCATATTCAATTGGGCAGCGGCAGTAACGACCAGCATGAAGAGACAACTGAGCAACTGCCGACGCGGTGAGTCGAAGCAGTTCGGTTATGGGTCACTCTTACTTCTGCTCATGTTGGAGCGGGTACCGACCTTACAACTACAGGACATGGTAATGGATCCACCCAGAGGTCCCCGGGAGACGAGGGCCAGTCGATGGGGCCATGTCATGCCGCGCGGAGGTTGCGGCTGCCCAGTGGCATGGGGTGTATATTTTCAAGAGTGGCTGGACCGGTAGGTTATTTTCGTAGAGGCCTGGCCATATGCTGGTATAGACTTCCGCGGTGATCCCGACATGCCACTGCCTGCGGGAGAGCATTGGGACGATGGAGGTATGACACTTGATCTCTTTTTTAATTTTTTATCTTTTGTACTGTTTTTAGATTTTTCATGTACATTTCCTGATAAATTCTATGGTGTATAGATGTGGGACCGACGAGGCCCGTTGGTCTAGCCCCAGAGGCACATAGAGAGGGACAAGGTGCTAGAGTCCTAGCCCTGGCTCCTCCGAGAGTTGATACGACGGAGACTGTGGCACACAACCTCGAGGGCTTACTGGCAGGGGTGCCAGATTACCAGGGGATCAAGGAGGTCCCTATAGCATCTCAAATCCACACAGTGGGGGTGGAACCCAGGATGCACCGTCTTCTGAGGCGGGTGGCACGGGCAGTCGTATGCTACAGAGAGCATAACCCAGCACAATAGACATCTAGGTTTTATTTCCACTGATGTTTTTTGAGAGACATATGTCTCAGATGTACTGAGGACACCGGCTTTACCTTAGACATATACACTTATTTTTTGAGCGCCTTGGTGCGCCGCGTGATATATATATATATATATATATATATATATATATATATATATATATATACTGATTTTGGGTGGATCTTTCACATGTGATGATGTTTTTATATGCTATGCAGATGTCTAATACAAATGTAATCTAATGTATCAGTTGCATAACACACGACCCACATATTTTAATTTTTATGCAAGCTTAAAAGCACACATGCAAACACACATGCAAACTATGCTTGGAAAAGGATTTATTTATATACACATGCTTATTCTATGGTCTTATTATGCTTTCTATGTCTTCTTGTATGATGTTTATCTGTTACGCAAATGTCTATCTAACACATGGTTTGCCAATGCATCAGTTAACGTGTTTAATCGTCTCGGAATGTGTTGATATGTGATGTAATCAAAATTCCTTTCTAACAATCTTACAGGTAGATACAACATTAGAATGAGTTGGTCTCTGACGGAATATCGCTCGTTGAGTTGATGGACGACAAGTTGAGAGTCCAGGTTCACCACCATCGCATGAATGTCGAGATCAACTGCTTCGGCCAGTAACTCAATTACAGCACTGTACTCGGCAACATTGTTAGTGGTACGACCCAAGCACACACCTTGAAGGTCTAGCAACTCTCCGTGAGGATCATAGATCGCCCACGCCGCAGAAGACAAATTGCAAGTGCTACGGCAGGCGCCATCAGTGAAACCAACATAAGGTGCACTAGACATCTACACAAGAAGCAGAAAACACAATAAGAGGCAAACACACCTTCACACCAAAGCAAAATGTGAAATCATGCACACATAACACATTAAAAACACGCGTATGTACAAGCTAGGTGCACGAAATCATGCATAGTATTTTTTCAAATAAAGCCCATTGCGGGGCTTGTCGAGAGGGTTTCCTTCATAGTCAATCAGCTCATATGCGCCCTTCTGCAAAACTCTTTTCATGATATAGGGGCCTAGCCACATGGATTCAAGTTTGCCTGTCCCTAGCTTATCCTTAGCTTGATCGTAGAGCAGTACTAGATCTCCCTCAACAAAGGAACGAGGTTGAATGGCATTGTCGAAGTGAGCCTTAACCCTCTTCTTCTATGCTTCAATAGCTAGAGAAGCTAAGCGACGGGTCTCGTCTAGCCGTTCTAAGTAAAGAAGCCGTTCCTCCACTGGAGTGGTGTTGGGAAGCAACTCGACAGCTACCTTTAACAAAGAAATCTCACATTCAATAGGAAGGGTGGCCTCTAGTCCATAAACCAGTTGAAAAGGGGTGAAACTGGTGGCGTCCTTCACAGAGGTCCGGTAGGCCCACAAGGCAGGGAACAGCATCAGATGCCAATTAGACTTGTGTGTACCAACGGTACGTTGGAGCATTGTGATTAAAACTTTGTTCACGGCTTCAACTTGGCCATTGGATTGAGGGTAGTACGACGTCGAAGTATCTTGATGCAAGCCTAGTTGGGTCGTTAGTTCCGTCATCACATGATTACGGAAATGTTTTCTGTGATCCGTGACAATAGCCTGAGGGACTCCAAACCGAGTAATGACATGATTAAACAAAAACTTCACCGCTGTGTGACCGTCTTCAGTCAATGTAGGCATCGCTTCGGCCCATTTGGTGAAATAATCCACGGCAACGATGATATACCCATGCCCCCTGGCCGAACGAGGGTTACATGACGTATAATCGATGCCCCATTTGGCAAAGGGACCTACGGTAATAATAGGGTGAAGTGGTGCAGGAGGTGCATGCATTTTCTGGTGGTAGATCTGGCAT
This sequence comes from Pinus tabuliformis, assembly GCA_031772625.1. Classification (NCBI taxonomy): domain Eukaryota; kingdom Viridiplantae; phylum Streptophyta; class Pinopsida; order Pinales; family Pinaceae; genus Pinus; species Pinus tabuliformis. The sequence continues at coordinate 805,548,093 of CM062805.1, read as the reverse complement.
TCATGGCATGCACGGACGACAAGGATGCAATCCTTGAAGATAGAAGGCCAGAAATAACCAGCACGGAGAATTTTCTGGGCGGTAACATATCCGGATATGTGGCCGCCACAAGCACCGGAGTGGCAGTCATTCAACACCTGCTCAGCCTCCTCGAGAGTCAAACATCGGCGGAGAACAAAATCAACGCCGAAGCGGTACAGGGTATCGCCAATAATGCGATAGGGTTGAGATTGGTGATGAATCCTCCGTCGAGCATCTTTCGATACATTGGGACGGAAGGAAGACGTCTGCAAATATACTATGATGTCCCCATACCAAGGGTCGAGGGTGCTGATGAGGAACAATGTTTCATCCGGGATATGCTCCTCCGAACGAGATGGTGCAGAATGAGATGGAAAAGAGCAGAGCAATTCAGCAAAGACCAGAGACTTCTTAGACTTGGCAGCAGTAAATTCCAAGTCGAACTCTTGGAAGATTACGATCCATTTCGAGTATTTTCCCCCCAGTAGCTGACGCGACAAAATGTAGGTCATTGGGTTGCAGTCAGAAATCACGGTCGTGGTGCGCAACAGGATATAGTGCCGGAAACGTTGGACGGCGCAGACAACAGCCAATGCCAACTTCTCGACATAAGCGTAGCGAGTTTCTGTATCCAAAAGGTTGCGACTAAGATAATAGATAACGTGCTCATTACCGTCGTCGTCATCCTGCACTAGAACCATGCCGATGGTGGTATCAGCGGCAGCTAGATAGAGAGTATAATCTTGGTGGTAGTTCGGAGGTCTTAAGAGTGGAGCCGAGACAAGGAGATCCTTGAATCGCTCGAAAGACTCCTGAGCGATAGCATCCCACTGAAAGGGTGTGTCTCGCTTCAATAATCGTGTGAAACCCTTAGCCACCTCAGCATAATTCGGGATGAATCGTGTAAGAAAATTCGCTTTGCCCTGCAAGCTCTGCAATTGCTGCAAAGAAGCAGGGGGAGGAAGATTCAGGATGGACTCGAATTTGAGGGGATCCAAATGGATGCCTTCTCAGGAGACGATGAACCCGAGCAGTCGGCCTAATTCTACGCAGAAGACACACTTATGAGGATTGAGTCGAATATGGTAGTGTCGACAGCGAAGAAAAATTTTGCGAAGATGAGAGGGATGGTCCTGACGCTTGACTGAATGAGCTGGGAGGTCATCCAGGTATGGCTGTACAATGTGACGAATATCATGAAAGGCATAAGACATTGCACGTTGAAACATGGCACCGACATTCTTGAGACCGAAAGGGAGCTTCTTATAGGCAAAGGTGCCCCAAGGACAAATAAAAGCGGTCTTATGTTGATCTGCTGGTGCGATGTTGATCTGGTTATAGCCAGAGAAGCCGTCCATAAACGAGTAAATCTCACTTCCTGCACACTCATCAATAAGCTGATCGATGAAGGGTGTGGGAAATTTATCTTTCGGACAATCACGATTGATATCTCAGTAATCAACACAGACGCGGATAGTACCCTGCTTTTTATTCACCGGGACTATATTAGAAACCCAATCCATAAGTGGAATGGGGTAAATGAATCTGGCTCTAAGAAGCTTTTCGACTTCGGCCTTGATGGCTACAACCTTTCGGGGGTGCACAGGGCGTAGGCGCTGACGGACAGGCTTAGCCCCTGGGTACGTCGGTATTTCGTGCACCACGATACTGGGGTCAATGCCGAGCATTTCCTCGTAGGACCATGCGAAGACATCATGGAATTCGCGAAATAGAGTAGTGTAAAGTTGAACCTCCTCGGGAGTACAAGTGACTCCAATGTAAATGTATTCAACAATCCCTAGTTTGACAGAGATGTCGATGGGTTGGGTGTGTGTGATGTTACCCATATTGCCCTCAGAAGACACTTGGTGAAGCTGAACAGGTGTTTGAAGGGGCGGGGATGGGATACACGAAGAAAACCGCTCGAGACATGTGATCATTTCCGGATGGGGAGGGAGAAATGAAGAGTGATGGTGATGATCTGACCAAGGGAGCTCTTCGAGAGACATAGTCTCTATGATGGCTTCATCGGAAGGAAATATTTCCTTCAATGGATTCGAAATAGCCTCATCTCCTAGCCAAGGGAAATGAACATATGAATCGGGAACACTGCTTGGTAGAGCAGGTTTAGTAGGGGGAGCCGATGCAACGACAATCTCGACGTAGATGAGCTCGGCAGGACTCAACGGCATCATATCACCCCAAGAGTCTTCCTGATTCGCGGAAGGAAGAACCCACGGATCAGAACGTACAGAGATCATGTTAATAGGGGCGAGATTTGGAGGTGGGAGGGGAAAGACTCCCATTAAAGCGGGATCTTTGAAAAGTCCGGCACCCACGCTCTCTAAAGACTTAGAGGTATGCTCCACAAATGGCACATTACCTTCAGAAGAAGAGGCGAAGAAAGAGAGCTGGTCCACCGTGACAATCTTCCCCTAGTGAGGGAAACGAATGACAAGGAACAGGGAGGAAGCCACGGCTTGCATGGCGTATGTCCAGCTACGTCCGAGGAGGAGGTTGTAGGTAAGATTGGCGTCAACAACTTCGACCTCCACTTCTACCGTCTTCCCTTCCAAAGAGATGGGAAAGCGTTGGAGGATACCATAAGAACGGGACTCTCTTCCATCGAAGGCTTCTAACGTCGTAGGAGACTAACTCAAAGTAGGAGAACCAATAGCCTTCCAGCAAGCAACAAACATGATGCAAGTTGAGGCACCTTCGTCAATGACCGTTCGATGAATTGTCTTGCCATTGATGATGACCTGTATAAGGAAAGCAACTTGGTGAGGAAGTCTCTGTGTAAAACCCTCGAGATCAAAAGAAATCAATTCTGAATCTGCCGGGTCGATGCCACCAATAGCTGATAGCAAGGACTTCCTCTGGGAGGGGCAGCTCTGGAGGACTTCTAGAGCGGACATAGCAGACAGAGCCTGAGCTAAGTCCTCAACAATCCTATAATGCTGGGCAGCACGAGCATTGGGGTTATAAGACGACTTTTGGAGTACACCTTTTGGAGGGGGTCGGGGGATCGTCTCAGTGTTGGGCCGTTCGATGTGGAGAGGAACAGAACTGGACGGAGGAGCGCTGGAGGGGACCTCCGGCTCTTTCCCGACATGAGATGGATAGTCTTTTGCTCGAGTTGAAACATGGATGGGAATCGTTCCAGCCATGAACACTTGAGAGCGGAACGAGGAATAGGGTTGAGACGGGTCTGCCACCATTTGAGTCTGCTGGGAAGGGAAAGGCTCTTTAAGCACGGCAGGAGGCCCAGGAGCACCTTTCAAAAGTTGACTAACTTCGGACCGCCTTGGGCAGTCCTTAGTGTAGTGATCCTCATCACAAATGAGACAAGGATACTTAGGTTTTGTTTAGCTCCTTCCTCGGACGGAGGCTTAGGGGGATCCTGCTTGGGCTGTCTAGATTTATCTTTAGCTTTCCCTTTCTTTTTCCCTTTTGAGGATTTATCTGCCACGGTGGACTGAACGGCGTTTACCTCGGAGGTACTCCCAGAATTAGATTGGCCCTAAGAAGCATTTCCATTAGAAGCGTTTTGTTTTTGCTTCCCAGGGTTCGCGATCGATTTCTTTGATGACGAGTTAACAGAGCCAATGACTACGTCAACAGATGGTTTCAGTGGAGCTTTGGATTGTCCAGGCCTTGGGGCGTCTGGAAAATAATCATATAAAGTAACCGACTGAGAGTACACTAAGTCAAGGTACTGAGCACGCGCGATAGCTTGCTCTTTAGTTACACAAGCTCCCATGGCGATGTCTCGTGCAATCGCAGGGACAAAGGAAGTTGTGAACCAATCAGTTAGGAGTTGATCAGGAATCCAGAACTTGATCAAGCGACGATGCCTTCTCCATTCATGTATATGATCAAATATATGCGTAGCCGTGTCCTGTTTGAGAGACGTGAGGAGATGTGTCCCTGTCTCATACCGAATGGGTAACTGAAAATGAGTTAAGAACGCCATAGCCAGCGAGTTGAAATCTTGAAACGTGCTATGATTCAGCTCAATATACCACTTAGTGACTAAGCCGGTGAGAGTTATTTGAAAGAGGCGGAGCCGGATAGAGTCATCAAGCCATGAGTTCGATGAACACTAGAGGTGATAGGTCATGACATGGGCTTGAGGATCTTCACCAGCCTTGCCATCAAATTTTGGACAATCACCGGGTATTTTAGTTGGAACTGGTGGCCAATACAGATTATGCAGAATGGGATCATTCATTAACTTGGACACATCTGGAAGTTCCAACGCCGCTAAGAAAGGAAATTGAGGGTTAAAGGACATTTGTGGCTGTGGAAGCGAGGCAGTACCAGGGTTCCAACCAGGCGGTGGTTGCCCCCATGGACTCTGTCCAGATGGGCCAGGCCCAAAGGGGCCTGTCCCATAGGGACTTTGCCCGTAGGGGTTCTGTCCATACGGATTTTGTCCATATGCAGACAGTTGACCCTGTGTCTGCCCCCCAGCACCCCATGGATTAGCAACTTGACCTGTAGGTGCAGCATACTGATAATTTTGGTAAGGAGTGACCTGCATATGTTGATAATTTTGATAAGGGGTAAACTGAGTTTTCCCCTGGGGTTGCTGGTAGCCATACATTTGCTGAGCTCCATACTGAGCCTGATAAGAAGGCTGCGCTAGGTAAGAAGGTTGGGGCTGTGGCCCGCCTTGCATTTGATAACCCATTTGAGTTTGGGGCCCAGAATAATGTCCTTGAACCGGTTGGGCTTGGATCATCTGGCCAGAAGGTTGGCCCGGTTGAGTTTGGGATAGACCTGTTTGCCCAGAAGGACGTACTTGCTGGGTGCCAGGTTGTCCTTGAGCAACCAAGGGTTGTCCTTGTGGAACAGATGGCCGAGCAGGCTGGATGGCTGGTTGACATTGAGGTAGGCCAGCCTGTCCAGATGGATGATTAGGGTGAACAGTGGGTTGGCCTTGCTGCATAGAAGGCTGGCCCATTTGCCCGGAAGGATGCACAGGCTGAGCAGTGGGTTGGCCCTACTGTACGTAGGGTTGCCCCCCTTGCCTAGGAGGATGCATAGATTGAGCAGTGGGTTGGCCCTGTTGTACGTAGGGTTGCCTCCCTTGCCCAGAAGGATGACTAGACTAAGCAGTGGGTTGGCCCTGCTGTACGTAGGGTTGCCCCCCTTGCCCAAGAGGATACCCCTGTTGGACTGCTGGTTGACTTTGAGGATTATAAGTTTGCCCAGCTTGTCCAGACGGATAACCCTGCTGGAGACCAGGTTGGCCTTGTTGGATGTAAGGTTGTCCTGGTTGTCCAGATGGGTAACCTTGCTGGGTACCAGGTTGCCCTGGATAACTAGAAGGTTGACGCTGGTAGGAAAATGATTGACCACCAACAGCCGAAGGTTGTCCCTGATAGGGTTGTCCTTGTGGGCCCCCAGATTGTCCTGGGTAAGACTGGCCATAAAGTGGTTGCCCTTGGGGGGCTTGCACATAAGGTGGCTGGCCTTGATTAGGTGGTCCTTGAGGCTGCGCAGGGATTGCCTGGACCCCATGAAAAGAATGAGTACTGGAGTCCCAAGCAATGGATAATGGTACCGAGACTTCAACGAAAGGTTGAAGAGGCATGGTTTGAGTGAACTGGAGGTACTGACCAGTAGAATCATAATAAAAGAGTGGACCTTGCGCATTCGGGTCTTGAACAGCTTTCCCATAGGCATCATATGGCCCCCCTCCTGGAACAAGACCAGAAGAGGATGGGAGGCTTTGTGTAGGGTCGACGACTCTAGGCGAGAGTTCCGGCTGGCCACTACTCACTTGACTGTGAGAGGGATCAACACCAGTGTTCGTAGATGAAGACGTTGTCACAGCACTAACGACCGGAGTCGAGTATGCTACACAAACGGTCAGATTCGTGGGAATGGAGGTAACAGGTGTAGTATGGGGTTGTGAAACAAAGGGTTCAGTGGTGGGGATGACATGAGGATCCCACATAGTCGTACCAGGAGTCCTGGCAGCTACTCTATCCCTTAGCGACTGATAATGCGGGGGAAGTGGAGAAGTAACTGGGATGGGAATGTCAACATTCGACACCACAGGTGTCTCACTTGCGCTGGGAGATGTCTCATCCATGTGGGAGGTAGACATTGGAGACAAAATACCAGGAGGGGTAACAAGAATATCGTCCTCGTCAGGATCCCAGATAGGGTTCCAATCTTCTTCGTAATCTTCGTCGCCCGGGGCATGCGAGTTGATAGGTTGGATACTCGGAATAACAGGAAGAGTATCGCTTACAACCGGTACCTCAGGAGCAGCAGAAGATGGAGAGCCTTGATCACTTGGAACGGGAGTTGACGGGTCAGTCAGGATGACAAACCCCACACAAGACCTAAAGGAATCTAACGATAAAGGACCCTACTCAAACTAACGTACACAAGATCTAACCAAGTGATGTTTTTCGTGGCCGAATAAATTTTTAAGACACATGAACTAAACCTGATCTTTTCATGTTTCAAGAGTCGAGAAAAGGACGAAAAGATGACTCTAGTCTCCTTCGAATGTTTAATGAGCACGAAGTGACAAGACGCTCACTGGCACCTTTTCTTTTAGGGAGTCCAAAAAGGATCAAAAGTGACTGCTCTGGAGACTCTAGGAAAAGGGTTTACCAAGCAACCCGTAAAACTGCTTATACACCTTGGCAATCGTATGAGAACCAAGGACTTTCCGTACTGCAGTCAATCTTCCCGAATGTTGTGTTCGGTGCGTTACGGTTCACAAGGCGGCAGACTCGGCTTCCTATGGATCAAGGATAAAAGCCTAGTGGGGTCTCCCTATATACGCGACGGTACGTGGGAGCACAATCCGTGTTAGACCACTATCGAGTCACAGAAGGAGGAATCACCCAACCGTAATGTGAAACAATAGTGACTATGTTTAAAGATGTCGGAACACGTCTCTAGCCTAGACCTCTAGATGTTTGCGTTAAGTTCCAATGCGTTTTTAGGTTTATTCGGTTTCTTTTATGGTTGATCTTGAATTAAGTTTCGGTTTCAGGCCCTATCGTGTGATCTCTCACAATTACCTAGATGCAAACTACATGCCAAAGAATACCATTTCATTCGATGAATTCTAACTATGAGAGGGTTAAGAGTTTTCAATCAAACAATCTAATGCAGCTAATGGCAAAGAAATGAGACTTTTCTTTTGAGAACACAAATCAATGAAATGCTCTTTTTCTCATTAACTATTGAATGCAAAAGATATTAGTTCGATTTCTTTTCAATGGCACAATGCACTTAAAATGAATTTTGAGAGACAACAACACCGAGTAAAAAGAAATAAAAATCACTCAATGAAAAACACAACAAGCGTGAAAAGAGCCGGTCGAACCCAAGCAATTGTAATCCATGTCTGGGTAGTGAGAAGTAATCGAAACAATCTAAGGACTGGTTCGATGACAATCACCTAAACAACCAAGCAAAGAAAGCCAAAGAGGAAGGTTTTCGCAAGAGCAAAGGCAAGTAGCAACGAATCTTTGTGAACGAGTGATAAAACAAAGTCAACCCAGCAAAACGGGATGATAACACCAGGTCACAGGACACAACACAAGATCTGCCCAACAAGACTTCGCAAGCAAGTGCTTCACAGTTCAAATAATAAAAATCAAGTCATAAACCAGGTGGAAAGAGTAGGAGATAGTCAAACCAACAGGCTCAGGAGGAAAAATTGAAACAAATTCAATTCTACAGGATCAGCGCGGGTAACACTCAGCAACAATGCGCTGACCAGAAGTCACGCGTAGCAACAAAGCGCTGTCAGCGTGGAAGTACATGGCTTAGTCGCGCTGGTTTGTTTTTCAGAATCGTCGCGACTGTTAAGTGTACAAGCGCAATGACCACGGAGTCAAAGAAACAGCTATGCGCTGTCAGTGCGACTGTTTTGATATAAACCGCGCTGAGGCTAAAAAACAAGTACAGACAAGCCAAAAGCTCCCAAACCAAGGCAATAACTCTTTAAACAATTAAGGCACCTCCCAGATTGAACCAGGAAGGTTAAAAGCAGAGGACTAACCCCTGATCTTTGAAAAGAGAGGAACAATCAAACTCAAAGCAAGGATGAACAAAAAGAGACAAAGGCCAGCTCCCCAGCGGAGTCGCCAAATTGTTGGAGAGGTAAATCCCCTCTACGGATAGAGGCGATCCCTACTAGCCCAGAATGGGTCTAGCAACAATTAGTCAATGCTACTATGCAAGTTCCTAATTGCAAATAAAAGGTAGGTAATTAACACCTACATGGATTCCAATGCTATTGTTTGATGAAGAGATGCCACTCTCGCTCCTTCGCTTTGGCCGGTCACGATCCTCCACGATCTCCGTGAATAGATACCTGCACACACGAAGAGAAAGACAAACACAAGCGTGAAATCTAATAAAAGAAATTATACATTAGTCAGAAAGGACATAACTCACATTAACCATTACAAAGACAAATGAGAGTGGAACCATAATAGTAGTCATCTATTATTAATCAATAACAGAGAAGAGTACAACCAAAGTTCTGACGTTGAATCCTTCCCAAGAGGGTCCAGCCAACAAGTCTCTTAAGCATTCACCCTTGGAGGTAGATCTCCCAAGACAAGAACTCTCTCTCATACAAGCAACACTCCACAACCTTCCTTAAGCTCTAGCAATCTCACACTAGTCACACCAACTACCTACTAGCAGCAGCACTCTGAGTACTATCAACTCCACACTATCCAAACTAGCTGCTCATGGAAATGGTAGAGGTTTAAATAGGAGAAGGAGTCTCCATGAATGGTGGGAGGATGAGCTTATCTCCAAGGAAGGTGGCTCAAATGACGAACAGACATGCCATAGAAGGGAGGGCGACATTTACAAGGCCAACAACCAGGTCTGGAGTCATCTGGAAGGCTGGCTGTTAGAACAAACTCCCCCAAACTGGATCAGCGCGGGTGTATAAATGCACTGGAGCGCTGACATCGCATCTGAATAACGGAGAAATTTGTGTCAGCGCAGCTCAATACAAACATAGAATGTGCTGGCTCATGAAATTCGACCAGCGCGGAAAACATGTGTGCTTCCGCGCTGGCAGTGCATTCGTTGCACTATGAGGCGCCAGTCAGCGCGGTTATTTCAATAACAGTCGCGATGATGGAAAAAACTTTGGAAAAGTGGGTCATTTGGCTAGATTAGAGAGCATGAGCATGATTAATTTGAATTCATGACACAGTAGGGAGACTGACAGGAAGACAGTGAAAAATTACTGTGTAACACCTAACTTTACAGAGAAAAGGGGGAATTGTTGTGGGCTGGTGTTGGGGAAGGACTAAAAGCAGTGCGAGCTCCCGGGTGGCCACCCTAGTTCTTCTCGATCACTGTTCCATGCATTTCCACGCTTTTTGTGAGGTCGTGTGGTTGGGGGAGATTGTCCTCTATTTGAGCCTCCCCCCGTGAGGGGGTTAGACACCTTTGTTTCTCTTTCTCTCGTGCATTTTTCCTCCTTTTGCCCCTTAGCCTTATTTTATTGTGGGGGGTGCCCCTATTCAGTGTTGTGGCCGATTTTTCAGTAATACGTGGAAATGAATCTCAACAACAGATATCTCAGTTCTTGTTACGATGAAGAACGTAGCGAAATGTGATACTTAGTGTGAATTGTAGAATCCCATGAATCATTGAGTTTTTGAATGCAATTTGTGCCCGAGGCCTCGGTCGAGGGCACGTCTGTCTGGGCATCGCATCCCATTCAAACGCGCTGCCTGCAATATGCTAGGGAGCAACGGAGCTAGTCGTCTGTGCCCCATGCGGTGTGGTCGGCTGAAATACCTCAAGCGATGTTTCGTGGCACGCGTTGGTGAGCGGTGATCTTGTCCCCTTGGATGGGCAGTCGGCGTTGGCTGGTGCGGGCTTTGTGTGGCATCGCTCGAACTTGCTTTGCTCTCTCTTGTCCTCCCATCGGGTAGGCCAGATTTAGCTCCAACTTTGCGACCTAAGCTCAGGCGATAACACTCGTTGAGTTTAAGCATATAATTAAGCAGAGGAAAAGAAACTTACAAGGATTCCCCTAGTAGCGGTGAGCGAACTGGGAAGAGCCCAGCATGAAAATCTGGCGGCGGCGTCACCTGAATTGTAGTCTGTAGAAGCGTCCTCAACGGTGGACCTGGGCCAAGTCCCTTGGAAGGGGGTGCCTAAGAGGGTGACAGCCCCGTCAGCTCAGGACCCTGCCGCATCACGAGGCGTTGTCGGCGAGTCAGGTTCTTTGGGAATACAACCCTAATTGGTTGGTAAATTCCGTCCAAGGCTAAATATAGGTGAGAGACTGATAGAAAACAAGTACCATGAGGGAAAGATGAAAAGGACTTTGAGAAGAGAGTTAAAGAGTGCTTGAAATTGCTGGGAGCGAAGTGGATGGAGGTTGTCGATGCGTCTCGGTCAGATGTGGAACGGCTCAGGCTAGTCCGCTGCTCGACTTGAGTTGCAAACCAACACGAGCTGTTGCATCGTCACAAGTGCGGGTGGATTACTGCCTGTCAGTTTCCCGCTGCGATGGTTGAGGAATGAAGCGTGCACCCTTGTGGTGGGCTGTGTGCACCTACGCGCTCGTGGTGTTGGTTGGTGGGCTTTCCATTCGACCCGTCTTGAAACACGAACCAAGGAGTCTAACATGTGTGCGAGTCGGCAGGTTTGAAAACCTACGAGGTGCAAGGAAGCTGACGGGCGAGATCCCCTCTCTAGGGGGGGTGCATCATCGACCGACCTTGAGCTTATGTGAAGGGTTTGAGTGCGAGCACACCTGTTGGGACCCAAAATATGGTGAACTATGCCTGAGCAGGGCGAAGCCAGAGGAAACTCTGGTGGAGGCTCGTAGTGATACTGACGTGCAAATCGTTCATCTGACTTGGGTATAGGGGTGAAAGACTAATCGAACCATTTAGTAGCTGGTTTCCCCTTAAGTTTCCCTTAGGATAGCTGGAGCTCACACGCGAGTTTTATCAGGTAAAGAAAATGATTAGAGGCATCAGGGGCGTAACACCCTTGACCTATTCTCAAACTTTAAATAGGTAAAAGGGTGCGGCTGCTCCATTGAGCCGCGTCATGGAATCAAGAGCTCCAAGTGGGCCATTTTTGGTAAGCAAAACTGGCGATGCGGGATGAACCGAAAGTCGAGTTACGGTGCTAAATTGCATGCTAACCTAGATCCCACAAAGGGTGTTGGTTGATTAAGACAGTAGGACGGTGGTCATGGAAGTTGAAATCCACTCAGGAGTGTGTAACGACTCACCTACCAAATCAACTAGCCCGAAAATGGATGGCGCTGAAGCATGCAACCTATACTCAACCGTCGGAGCAATTGCTTGGCTCCAATGAGTAGGAGGATGCGGGGATCATTGAGAAACCTTGAGCGTGAGCTTGGGTGGATCGGCCCCCAGTGTAGATCTTGGTGGTAGTAGAAAATATTCAAATGAGAACTTTGAAGACTGAAGTGGGGAAAGGTTCCATGTGAACAGCACTTGGACATGGGTTAGTCGATCCTAAGAGATGGGGAAGCCTTGTATCAAGGGTGCACTCTGCACGAGCATTGAAAGGGAATCGGGTTAATATTCCCGAACTGAGACATGGTGGTGGGTGGCAACGTTAGGAAATCTGGAGACGTCATCGGGGGCCCCAGGAAGAGTTATCTTTTCTTTTTAACAGCTTTCCCACCCTGGAATTGGTTCACCCAGAGATAGGGTCCAGCAGCTGGAAAAGAACCGCACATCTTACGGTGTCTGGTGTGCCCTCGGTGGCCCTTGAAAATCTGGAGGACCGAGTACCGTTCATGCCCAGTCGTACTCATAACTGCATCAGGTCTCCAAGGTGAATAGCCTCTAGTCAATAGAACAATGTAGGTAAGGGAAGTCGGAAAAACGAATCCGTAACTTCGGAAAAGGATTGGCTCTGAGGGTTGGGCCTAGGGGTCTGCGCACTCAACTTGTGGGTTTTCGGCAGTCTACTCGAGCTCTCGTAGCAAGGGCGGGTAGTCGCATGCCGATTGGGCTACGGGCATAGAATGCCCCCTGCTGGGGGCTTTTCCCTAGGCGTCGAATAGTCGACTCAGAACTGGTATGGACAAGGGGAATCTGACTGTTTGATTATAACAAAGCATTCCGATGGTCCCTGCAGATGCTGATGCAATGTGATTTCTACCCAGTGCTCTGAATGTCAAAGTGAAGAAATTCAACCAAGTGTGGGTAAATGATGGGAGTAACTATGACTCTCTTAAGGTAGCAAAATGCCTCGTCCTCTAATTAGTGATGCACATGAATGGATTAACAAGATTCCCACTGTCGCTATCTACTATCTAGCGAAACCACAACCAAGGGAATGGGTTTGGTAGAATCAGCGGGGAAAGAAGACCCTGTTGAGCTTGACTCTAGTACGACTTTGTTAAATGACTTGAGAGCTGTAGAATAAGTGGGAGCTGTTTTCGGCGCAAGTGAAATACCACTATTTTTAGCGTTAATTTACTTATTCCGCGGGGCGGAGATGGGGCATTACCCCTTTTTTTGGCCTTAAGGCACATTTCGATGGGTCGATCTGGGCGGAAGACATTGTCAGGTGGGGAGTTTGGCTGGGGCGACACATCTATTAAAAGATAATGCAGGTGTCCTAAGATGAGCTCAACGAGAACAGAAATCTCGTTTGGAACAAAAGGGTAAAATATCATTTGATTTTTATTTTCAGTATGAATACAAACCGTGAAAGCGTGGCCTATCAATCCTTTAGATTTTTAGAATTTGAAGCTAGAGGTGTCAGAAAAGTTACCACAGGGATAACTGGCTTGTGGCAGCCAAGCGTTCATAGCGACGTTGCTTTTTGATCCTTCGATGTCAGCTCTTCCTATCATTGTGAAGCAGAATTCACCAAGTGTTAGATTGTTCACCCACCAATAGGGAATGTGAGCTAGGTTTAGACTATCGTGAGACAGGTTAGTTTTACCCTATTGATGAAGCACACCGCAATAGTAATTCAACTTAGTACGAGAGGAACCGTTGATTCACACAATTGGTCATCGCGCTTGGTTGAAAAGCCAGTGGTGCGAAGCGTGTGTCGTATTATGACTAAATGCCTCTAAGTCAGAATCCACGCTAGAAGCGGTGCATGTCACTCTTCGACTGTATCTCGACCCACAGTAGGGGCATCGCTTTGTTGCCCCTAGTGGCCCGTTTCATTTGCAAACCGCGACCATGAAGCATCTCTGTTAGGGCAGCTTTGAAGTTCAATTCCAAACAGTTGTTGAGAAGAATCCTTTGCAGACGACTTAAATACATGATGGGTTATTGTAAGTGGTAGAAAGGCCTTGCTGCCATGATCCATTGAGATTCAGGCCTTGGTTGCCTCGATTTAGAGCTTCGCTCTTGTCACAAACAAAATCCGAGAAAACCTCTCGTGCCTCTGCCTCTTCCTCCAAACGACAATTTTTTATTGCTTGGGGGCAGGAAATTTGGGGTTTCCAAGCCACGACAGAAAAGGCCCAAAAGCCGAGGAAAACTGGGGTTTCCATGCCTCGCCCCAGTGCCCAAAATTTGGGGGTTTCCATGTCGTGCCTCGGCACCCAAAATTTGGGGGTTTCCATGTCGCACCTTGGTGCCCAAATTTGGGGTTTCCATGCCACGTCCCAGCGCCCAAAATTTGGGGTTTCCACCCTGCGCCTAAAATTTGGGGCTTCCATGTCACAGAAAAAATTTGGGGTTTCCACCTAGCACCTAAAATTTGGGAGTTTCACCCACCGCAAATTTTTTTTTGGGTTTCCACCCGGTGCAAATTTTTTTGGGGTTTACGAGTTGTGCCTTGGCGCCCAAGCCTGGGGAAACTTGGGGTTTCCATGTTGTGCCTCGACCGAAACCAGCGACGCCCAAGCCTGGGAAAACTTGGGGTTTCTAAGTCGCGCCCCGGCGCCCAAGCCTGATGGAAACTTGAGGTTTCCATGTTGCGCCACGACCGAAACCGGTGGCACCCAAGCCTGGGGAAGCTGGGGGTTTCCAAGTCACGCCCTGGCCCCCAGGCCTGGGGAAACTTGGGGTTTCCATGTCGCGCCACGACTAAAGCCGGCGGCGCCCAAGCCTGCGCAGACTCGACGTTTCCATGTCGCGCCCTAGCGCCCAAGCCTGGGAAACTTGGGGTTTCCATGTCCCGCCCTTGATGGAACCACAGGTTTTTGCATTTTACAGCACGATGGAAATGTGGGGTTTTCAACAATGCCCCAACGTGGGGAACTTGGGGTTTCCATGACGATGCAAACTAACTCGCAAGTCTCACGAACTTGGGGTGTTTCGAAACCATTAACCAAGTCTGGGGAACTCGTTGTTTCCATGTCGCGGCACACCCTAAATCACCCGAGAGTATGTGGAACTTCGGATTTCCATGGCATGGGGCCATGAAGAGCCTCCAAATTTCAGGGAACTCGGGGTGTCCATTTCGTGGTGTGATGAAAACTGCTACCCAAGTCAGCGAACACACACGGGGTTTCCATTTCGCGTCACAACAAGAATTGCTACCCAAGTCTAGGAAACGCGGTGTAAAGACCTGGAGTTCGGTTTCTCCCCGTCGGTGCAAAGTGCGAACTCTACGACCGAAATGTCCAAAGGGACATAAGTATAATGCACTTTATAGGTGGAGCGATGGTTGGTTTATAGCGTGGGAGCATTTGGCATAACCCACGGGCCGACTTACATGTTGGAGCGCCTTGAACGGAGGATTGTTTGCCCTTCAACAATCGGATGGAAAGTTTGCAATGTGTAAGGGCGTTTTGGCATGCGCTGGTCGAGTCGGTCTAGGTAGTGACTCGCCCAACCGCTCGTATAAATATGGCAAGGTGTTGGAGCATTTGTCATTTTTTCGAAGATGTACATTCGAACATGAGCATTCGGTGATCAAGAAAAAAGTGCGAAGTAGTGGAGCAGGTCGCAAAAGAGGCACAGGCATGTATGCACCCACTCTTGGGCAAGCACACACAATACGCACAGGTTTCGGTTATTAGGTGAGGGCGTGGGTAAGGAAGCCACCTATCGTTCAGTGTGACACGGGTGTCTATGGTGACTCGGGAAGGTCGCCCACCCGTCGTGGAAGAAGAAACGCGGAGGTGTCTCGGTTTACTCGGGTAAGTCACCCACCCATCGTGCAGTGGTAAATGAGGTTCAGTTGAGGAGTAGGGCTAGTAGCTCGTGTGAGGGCGCGCTCGCCCAGCTCGGGCAAGGAACTCGGTTGGCACACGGAGGTGTTGCCTATTTGTAAAATTGGCTAAGTATGAAACTTGGTGTTTCCCAAGTATACTTGTAAAGCCTCGTAAACATTGTAGAATTGAATAATATATTGTATTCAGGCAGACTCATTGTTCAGGGAGTTGCCCCTCCCTTTATACTGTGCAATTGTGTTCTTCATGTATAATTGCTGATGATAATGAATGTGTATGGGTGTTCATTGGTATAAAGGAAACATAATAATACTTGGTTGCGAAAAAAAAACTAAGTAGACTAATGGTTAGGCGTAGTCCATGAACATAAGTATTGGTGAAAAGAAAGTGTTCGATGGCTCCGCACCTTGCCAAGTACGGCTGAAAGACGATTGTAGGCCTGGGGGCATGACACGCGGGTTCCCATGTCACTCGCACCATGTTGGGCATGGAGCACGCCCCTTGACACATGCACGATGGGCGAGTCACCGACGGAAGGCGCACGAGCGACCCTTGTTGCGTGCCCATATGAAAGAGGTGACCATGTGCGGACGAATTAGGACACGGGCAGGTGTGTGACATGCGGCAACGGGTGTAATCGGCGAGGTGTTGGAGCCGACCCATGGGTGAGACGGTGCACACGAAGGGACGCGACGGTTCATTAGAATGGGGCATGTCGAGGTTATGTGGCAGGTCAGCTGGGCATGCATGTTGATGAAGCTGACCCTTGTTATCCTCGAGTGACACGACCCTTGGGCGAAAGGATGTGTATAAGTAAGGAGGATGGCATTCGAAGAAGGGACATCGAACTTAGACTTCCACATCGCAGAACAAGTGTGAAGGAAGGAGTTGGGCAAAAACGGAAGGAAGAGAAGAACGTGGGTAAGAGGGCCGCACCGGTGGGCAGATTATATAGGGAGGGTCAGGCTTGGTAGCGCGGAGAGGCAGAGCATGGAGGGTTACTGACCGGGCAGGCAGGCCGCACTGCATGCGGGCCATGCACCCTCACTATGGATTGCACCGAAGGGGAGAGTTTGGGTGCCACAGAAGGGAAAGTCGGGCGGACAGGTTCGCAGTTCAGGTGTGGAGTTGTGTCATGCAGGCCGCGGGTAGTGCAGCACAACCACATGACACTACAGGTTGAAAGAATCATTGAAGAAGATAAATTTATGGTAAGTTATTTTCACTGCATTGTTAAGAAACACTTATTGGAAAATTGACTGAGTGTTGAAGTAGGTGCAAACCGTATACTCAAGTATTGGTAAAAGGAAAAAGTACGGTTGTGTCGCACCCACTTATGTGTGGTTGAGATACTACCACTAGGATAGGAGCGTGAAATGGGGTCTCCCAGTCCCTCCTCGACAAAAGTCGCCAAATTGTGGGGAACCCGGGGATTCCATGTCTTGCCTTGTCGAAATCATCCCAAGTGCGGGAAATTTGGGGTTTCCATGTCTCGTCACAATGGAAATCACCCCAGGTGCAGTAAACTTGGTGTACATCGAGCCTACAACCTCACATCAAGAAAAAGTTTCGGTTGGTCAAGAGAATGAAGGTTTCTTCATTAGTAAAGGATCTCGCTAAGGATCAAAGGTTGGAGTCTCTTCTAGAGCTAGTCCACCACGGACTATCAAAAGTTGAAAGAAGGACACAGTGCTAGGGAACGAAGCGCCGAAGAAATAAAGTGCAGAGAGGAGGAAGGACTCGACTTGTGCTTGGGGGATATTATTGTCAAGGGTCTAGGGCTTCCCAATGACCAATAAGAAGCTTCAATGAGAGAATTTTACGAAAGGGTTTTCCTCTCTGAGAGAGGGAGGTTTTTCCCTGGAAGAGAGCCAACATCTTGTGTTCTTGTTCTTATGTTTTTGGCACCAGTTTGATGAAATTAAACACACATGAATTAATAAGAAGATAAGAAGATTAAGGTAACACGATAGATTGCAAAAGAGCTTCACAAATTGTTATCAAGTCTAGAAGAATCTAGCTATACCCCACTGCCCCAGATTCTTCAATGCAGTATCAGAGCTAAGGTGACACATCAAGGAAAGGGGATCTCAATAACATCCGCAAGGTTGAAGTGTCAAGCCGAGAAGTCTCAATCACATCAAGGACAAGAAGGTATACCATCTATCATTCATCATGGAAGACTACAAAGCAAGAAGAAACGCCTTGTATAAAGAAACCTACAAGAAGAACAAATCAAAGAGGGACCTACATCAAGCTACACCATCTTGAAAAATGAAAGGCACTACGAGTCAAGTCATCAAGCAAGTCCATTTGAAGAAAGCAACTTGAAAAACATCAAGATCTAAGGAAGGCAAGCCATCAAGTCTTCAAGAAGAAAGCAAGTTCACTACATCTCAAACTCTATCAAGTAAGTATATGTCCCCTTCTGAGTATACCTCAGTGTCATTTTTGCAAGGAAAGTAACAAATTGGTTGGTACCACTACATGTTCAAAGTACAACGGCTTGGATGCCAAGAGTAGGGATGCTACAAGAGGGATTGTCCTAAACTTAAGAAGGACAATGACAATAAGAGAAAAAGGGAAGAAGCTCATGTAACTCAAGAAGTGAAAGAAAACGAAAAGAAGCAAAAGAAGGAAGATCCTCCTATGACTAAGTCAACCTCTTTGCTTAAATTATTCTTTCAAACAGGGTAGAGGTCTCATTGGGGGTCCCATTTATGGTATTCAAGAGAGGATGATATACAGGCGAGAGAAGATGAAGCAATAAAGGCTACACCAATCGAGGAGAACTATCAAATAAAGCCGCGATAACAAAAGCATAATCAAGATGAGGTATGTATGCATCAAATTTTGAGTCATGTCATCATATATATTGATTGGGTCATGGGAAAAGTTCTAGAATCACGATCAAGAATAAAAGGATCTCTTTCGCCAATGACATGCTCAGAGGCATGTGCTACAGTGGAGTAAAGGTCAACATGAAGAAGTGGTCTCATAAGGAGTATAATTTGGTTGACCAATCAATCCAAGAAGAAGAAAACGAAGAAAGAGATGAAGAATTTGAAGAACATCGCGGTCACAAAGAATAACTATTTGACAAGATTCCTCAACATCTCTCGAAAGAAGGCATGGAAACTTTGAAAAAGGAAGAAAAAGATAAAGGACCCTTGACACCTACGAAGGCATTGGAGATAGTAAGGTGCAGATAACTGATTCAACTCTACAAATATGTCATGATGAAGAGCTCGTCCAACGAAAGCACCATTTGGTGTTGAAGCAATATCAAAATGAAGTCATGAAGGGCCACTAAATTAAAGTATGGGAATAAGCGAGTACAAATAAGCATCCATGTGATAAGTGTTATGAAGGATAGACAAGGTGATAAAGGAGTAGCTAGATGAAAAAAAGGACCTGATATATATCAAGAAGGCCACTTTCCATGAAGGGAGCAATGACATGACAAACCAGGAGGGAAAGTGATCGATGGCTGGTACCTTGCCAAGAAGAAGTTCAAACAAAGACTTCATGATATCGAAGGAAAGAAGGAGATCAAGCGGATGAAGGACCCACGAAGAAGACGTTGTTGATGAATGGACAAGTCCTTAGCTAAGAGGGAGTTCTAACAAGTTCCCAAATACAAAGGGGCTTGGGCAAGTTCCTTGTCAGAGGAAAGTTGGGCCTGTCTTCCCCAATCAAGGGGAAGAGATAGACACAACATTCTTGTCTTCACTTGGCAAGAAAGAATGGGAGGATTGGGTAATCATTTTTCATCTGATGCTCTTTGAGGATGTGTAGGGCATCCAAGACAAGAGTAGGCAAGAGGAGCGATATTATTTGAGGGCTGGGAACCCAAGACAAGAATTTTCCTAGAAGGTCATACTCAGGGAACACCTAGGTGAGTATGTACCTTTAGAGACAATGACTAAGGTGGTTATAAGCCATTGGCCTCGCCAAAATTTTGCTCTGATCTTATGAGAGATAAAGTTGTTAGTCAAGGCTTTGCTATGAACAATGTTGGCTAATATGATGCTATAACAGATGGGTTGCCAATCCGGTTTCTCTTATGTGAATTATTCAAGATTGAAAAATAGCCAAACACCTTGTAATGATTTATGAATACCTCCCTAGTTAAGAGGGGGTGTTGAAGAAAGTGTAATTGGGTTCGGTCTTCATAAATATACTTTTGATATTTGTATTTATTCAAGAAAATAAATAAATATATATCTATATATATGAAAATAAATAAATAAATAAATAAATATATATATATATATATATATATATATATATATATATATATAGATATATTTTATATTTATCATTTAGTTTCTTGCTCATGGAAATAGGCTTAACACATGTTAAAGTGTTATAAAGAGTATGAAGAAAATGTTGAAGACCTTAAGGGCATGTTTCACCAGGTATATTTATGTATTAGAGTCAAAGATATTCCTATCCTCGTGCCTTTGTTCGGGTCATGCGCTCGTTCAAACCCTAAATTTCCTTCGGGCGCGCCGGGTCATCCCATGTCGTGTCGTGTGTGGGGGTGCGCGAGCACACGTGGGCATGTTAAAAATGCTAAGGCATGATCACTCGTGTGCCTTATTAGTTTAGGTTGTGCACCCATGGAAACCCCAAATTTTGTTCGGCCGATTCGAGTCGGCTCACCCAGGGCGGGTCGGGTCGTGTCGTGGCGTGTGTGGGTGCCCTGGCACACGTGGCCGTGCCAAAAATTCTAAGTCATCACCGCCCGTGTGTCTTCTGCACATTCGTGCGGCCCATTTTCCCGATGCTCCCTCGGGCCTTTGTTCGGGTCGTGCACCCATGGAAACCCCAAATTTCGTTTCGGCCGTGCACACATGGAAACCCCAAATTCTGTTCGGTCAGGTCGGGTCGTGTCGTGTGTGGGTGCCCATGCACACACGTTTAGGCGAGTCGAGTCGGGTCGGGTCATGTCGTGCCATGCATGGGTGCTCAGGAACATGTGGTCGTGCAACAAATATTAAGGCGTGACCACCCGTGTGCCTCCTGCACGTTCGCACGACTTGTTTGCTCGACCCTCCGTCGTGCCTTCTTTCGGGTCATGCACCCATGGAAACCCCAAATTTCATTCAGGCGGGTCGGGTCGTGCCGTGTGTGGGTGCTCGGGCACATGTGGCAGTGCCAAAAATGCTAATTCATGACCCCCCGTGTGCTTTCTACACATTCATGCGACCCGTTTTCCCAACGATGCCTTGTGCCTTCATTCGAGTCGCACACCCATTGAAACCCCAAATTTCGTTTGGGTTGTGCATACAAGGAGACCCCAAATTTTGTTCAGGTTGGGTCATGTTGTGTCATGTGTCGGTGCCCATGCAAACAAGTTCAGGCGGGTCGGGTAGGCTCGCACAAGGCTGGTCGGGCCATGTGTGGGTGCTCAGGCACACGTGGCTGTGCCAAAAATGCTAAGTCGTGACTGCCCGTGTGTCTTCTGCACGTCCCTGTGGCCCGTTTGCCTGATGCTTCCTCATGGCTTCATTCGGGTCGTGCGCCCACGGAAACCCCAAAATTTTGTTCGGGTTGTGCACCCATGGAAACCCCAAATTTTGTTCGGGTGGGTTGGGACGTGACGTGTGTGGGTGCCCGTGCAAACGGGTCAGTTCGGGTCAGGTCGTGTCGTGTCGTGTCATGTGACAGTGCCCAGGGCACACATGGCCGTATAAAAAATGCTAAGTTGTGACCGGGGGTGGGCTTTGTGCATGATCGTGCTGCCTGTTTGCCTGAATCTGCCTTGCGACTTCGTTTTGGTCGTGTGTAGGAGCCCATGTAAACTCGTTCGAGCGGGTTGTTTGCTGTGTAAACACTCGTTTGGGCTGGTCGTTTGCCATGTAAAATCATTCGGGCAGGTCGTTTGAGGGCACCTTTGTAAACTCGTTCGGGTGGGTCGGGCGAGGGGCACCGGTGTAAACTCGTTCGGGTGGGTTGGCCGAGGTCGTCCGTGCAAACTCGTTCAGGCGGGTCGGGCGAGGGCATTCGTGCAAACCCGTTCGGATGGGTTGGGTGAGGTTGTTCGTGCGGGTCAAGTGAGGGCATCCATGCAAACCCGTTCAAGTGGGTCGGGCGAGGCTGTTCGGGCGGGTCGGACAAGGTCGTTTGGGCGGGTCGAGCTAGGGCGTCCGTGCAAACCCCTTCGAGCGGGTCGGGTGAGCTCGTTCGGGCGGGTCGGGCGAGGGCATTCGTGTCAACTCGTTCTGGTGGGTCGGGTGAGGGCGTCCATGAAAAGTCGTTCAGGCGGGTCAGGCGAACAAGCCTATATCAAAAATGCTAATTTGTGACCCGAGGTTGGCTTTGTGCACATTCGTGCAGCTCATTTTCTCAGCTCTCCCTTGTCGGTTCATTTGGGTCGTGCGGGCACCCATGTAAAATCATTCGGGCAGGTCGTTTGAGGGTGTCCGTGTCAACACGTTTGGGCGGGTTGTTCGGGCGAGGGCGCACCCAGGTGAATGAGCCCATATAAAAAATGCTAAGTTGTGACCTGAGGTTGGCTTTGTGCGCGTTCGTGCAGCTCGTTTGCCCGACTCTCCCTTGTCAGCTCGTCTGGGTCATGTGGGCGCCCATGTAAAATCATTCGGGCGGGTCGTTTGAGGGCGTCCGTGTCAACTAGTTCAGGCGGGTCGTTCAGGCAAGGGCACACCTGGGCAAACGAGCCCGTATCAAAAATGCTAAGTTGTGACCCGAGGTTGGAATTGTGCACATTCGTGTAGCTCGTTTTCCCGGCTCTCCCTTGTCAGTTCGTTTGGGTCGTGCGAGCACCCTTGTAAAATCATTTGGGCTGGTCATTTGAGGGCATCCGTGTGAACTCATTCGTGCGGGTCATTCGGGCGAGGCCGCGCCTGGGCGAATGAGCCTGTATGAAAAATGCTAAGTTGTGACCTGAGGTTGGATTTGTGCATGTTCGTGCAGCTCGTTTGCCCGGCACTCCCTTGTCAGTTCGTTTGGGTCGTGCGGACGCCCATGTAAAATCGTTCGGGCGGGTCGTTTGAGCGCGTCCGTGTCAACTCGCTCAGGCGGGTCGTTTGGGCGAGGGTGCGCTCGAGCGAACGAGCCCATATCAAAAATGCTAATTGTGACTCGAGGTTGGATTTGTGCATGTTTTTGTAGCTCGTTTGCCTGGCTCTCCCTTGTCGATTCGTTTAGGTCATGCGAGTGCCCATGTAAAATCGTTCAGGTGGGTCGTTTGAGGGTGTCCGTGTCAACTCGTTCTGGAGGGTCGTTCGGGCGAGGGCACACCTGGGCGAACAAGCCCATATAAAAAACTCTAAGTTCTGACCCGAGGTTGGCTTTGTGCATGTTCGTGCATCTCGTTTTCCCGGCTCTCCCTTGTCGATTCGTTTGGGTCGTGTGGGTGCCCTTGTAAAATCGTTTAGGCGGGTCATTTGAGGGCATCCATGTCAACTCGTTTGAGTGGGTCGTTCAGGTGAGGGCATGCCTGGGCGAATGAGCCTGTATCAAAAATGCTAAGTTATGACCCGAGGTTGGCTTCGTGCACGTTCGTATAGCTTGTTTGCCCGGCTCTCCCTTGTCGGTTCGTTTGGGTCGTGCGGGCGGCCATGTAAAATCGTTCGGGCAGGTCGTTTGAGGGCGTCCCTGTCAACTCGTTCGGGTGGGTCGCACGGGCGAGGGCGCACCCGGGCGAACGAGCCCATATCAAAAATGCTAAGTTGTGACCCGAGGTTGGCTTTGTGCATGTTTGTGCAGCTCGTTTGCCCCGCTCTCCCTTCTCGGTTCCTTTGGGTCATGCGGGCACACATGTAAAATTTTTCGGGCGGGTCGTTTGAAGGCGTCCATGTCAACTCGTTCGGGTGGGTCGTTTGGGCAGGGCGCGCCTGGGTGAATGAACCCGTATCAAAAATGCTATGTTGTGACCTGAGGTTGGCTTTGTGCACGTTCGTGCAGCTTGTTTGCCCAGCTCTCCCTTGTCGCTTCGTTTGGGTAGTGCGGCCGCCCTTGTAAAATCATTAGGGTGGGTCATTTGAGGTTTTCCGTGTCAACTCGTTCGAGCGGGTCGTTCGAGCGAGGGCGCGCCCGAGCGAATGAGGCCGTATCAAAAATTCTAAGTTGTTACTCGAGGTTGGCTTTGTGCACATTCGTGCAGCTCGTTTGCTCGGCTCTCCCTTGTTGGTTCGTTTGGGTCGTGCGAGCGCCCTTGTAAAATCGTTTGGGTGGGTCATTTGAGGGCGTCTGTGTCAACTCATTCAGGTGGGTCGTTCAGGCAAGGGCACGCCGGGGAGAATGAGCCTCTATCAAAAATGCTAAGTTGTGACCCGAGGTTGGCTTTGTGCACATTCGTGTAGCTCGTTTGCCTGGCTCTCCCTTGTCGGTTCGTTTGGGTCATGCGGGCGCCCTTGTAAAATCGTTCGGGTGGGTCGTTTGAGGGCATCCGTGTCAACTCATTTGGGCAGGTCGTTCGGGGGAGGGCACGCCTGGGTGAACGATCCCATATCAAAAATGCTAAGTTGTGACCCAAGGTTGGCTTTGTGCATGTTTGTGCAGCTCGTTTTCCTGGCTATCCCTTCTCAGTTCATTTGGGTCGTGCAAGCGCCCATGTAAAATTGTTTAGGTAGGTCATTTGAGGGCGTCCATGTCAACTCATTCGGGTGGGTCATTTGGAAGAGCGCGTGCCCAGGCAAACGAGCCCGTATCAAAAATTCTATGTTGTGACCCAAGGTCGGCTTTGTGCACATTCGTGCAGCTCGTTTACCTGGCTCTCCCTTGTCAGTTCGTCTGGGTCGTGCGGGAGCCCTTGTAAAATCATTCGGGCAGAACATTTGAGGGCGTCTGTGTCAACTCGTTCGGGCGAGGGCACACTTGGGAAAATGACCCCGTATCAAAAATGCTAAGTTGTGACCCGAGGTTGGCTTTCTGCACTTTCGTGCAGCTCATTTTCGCAGCTCTCCCTTGTCGCTTCGTTTGGGTCATGCGGGCACCCATGTAAAATCATCTAGGCGGGTCGTTTGAGGGTGTCCATGTCAACTCGTTCGGGTGAGGGTGCGCCCAGGCAAACGAGCCCATACCAAAAATGCTAAGTTGTGACCCGCGGTTGGCTTTGTGCACGTTCATGCAGTTTGTTTGCTCAGCTCTCCCTTGTCGCTTCATTTGGGTCGTGCGGGCGCCCATGTAAAATCATTCAGGCAGGTCGTTTGAGGGTATCCGTGTCAACTTGTTCGGGCAAGGGCATGCCCGGGCGAACGAGCCCGTATCAAAAATGTTAAGTTGTGACCCGAGGTTGGCTTTGTGCACGTTCATGCAGCTCGTTTTCCCGACTCTCCCTTGTCGGTCCGTTTCAGTCGTGCGGGCGGCCATGTAAATTATTTCAGGTGGGTCGTTTGAGGGTGAGGGCACGCCTGGGCGAACGAGCCCATATCAAAAATGCTAAGTTGTGACGCGAGGTTGGCCTTGTGCACATTTGTGCAGCTCGTTTCCCGGGCTTTCGCCTGTCTCTTCGTTTCGGTCGTGCGGGCACCCATGTAAAATCGTTCGGGCGGGTCGTTTCAGGGCGTTCGGGTGGGTCATTCAGGTGAGGCCGTGCCTGGATGAATGAGCCCATATCAAAAATGCTAAGTTGTGACCCGAGGTTGGATTTATGCATGTTCGTGTAGCTCGTTTGCCTGGCTCTCCGCTGTCGCTGCGTTTCGGTCAGGCAGGCGCCCATGTAAATTCATTCGGGTGGGTTGTTTGAGGGCATTTGTGTCAACCCATTCGGGCGGGTCGTTCGAGCAAGGGCATGCCCACGTGAACGAGCCCATATCAAAAATGCTAAGTTGTGACTTGTGGTTGGCTTTGTGCACTTTTGTGCAGCTCGTTTGCCTGGCTCTCCCTTGTCGCTTTGTTTTGGTCGTGCGGGTGCCCATGTAAATTTGTCTGGGTGGGTCATTTGAGGGCATCCTTGTCAACTCGTTCGGGCGGGTCAGACGAGGGCACGCCTGGGGAAACGAGCCCACATGAAAAATGCCAAGTTGTGACTCGAGTTTGGCTTTGTGCACTTTCGTGTATTTCGTTTGCCCGACTCTCCCTTTTCGCTTCGATACGGTCGTCTGCGCACCCATGTAAACTCGTAAGGGCGGGTTATTTGAGGGTGTCCAAGTCAACTCGTTCGCGCGGGTCGTCTGAGGGCATCTGTGTCAACTCATTCAGGTGGGTCGATCGGGCAAGGGTGTGCCCGAGAAAACGAGCCCATATCAAAACTGCTAAGTTGTGACCCGAGGTTGCCTTTGTGCACGTTCGTGCAGCTCGTTTTCCCAGCTCTCCCTTGTCGGTTCATTTCGGTCTAGCGGGCGGCCATGTAAATTCATTTGGGTGGGTCGTTTGAGGGCGAGGGCGCGCCTGGGTGAATGAGCCCATATCAAAAATGCTAAGTTGTGACCCAAGGTTGGCCTTGTGCACATTCGTGCAGCTCGTTTCTCTGGCTCTCCCCTGTCGCTTTGTTTCGGTCGTGCGAGCACCCATGTAAAATCATTCGGGCGGCTCGTTTCAGGGCGTCTATGTCAACTCGTTCAGGCGGGTCGTTCAGGCAAGGCCGCACCCAGAGGAACGAGCCCGTATCGAAAATGTTAAGTTGTGACCTGAGGTTGGCTTTATGCACGTTCGTGCAGCTCGTTTTCCTGGTTCTCCCCTGTCACTGCATTTCGGTCATGCGGGCACCCATGTAAATTCGTTCGGGCAGGTTGTTTGAGGGCATTTGTGTCAACCTGTTCGGGCGGGTCGTTCGAGCAAGGGCATGCCCAAGTGAACGAGCCCATATCAAAAATGATAAGTTGTGACCTGAGGTTGGCTTTGTGCACTTTCGTGCAGCTCGTTTGCCCAGCTCTCCCTTGTCGCTTCGTTTCGGTCGTGCGGGCACCCATGTAAATTCATTTGGGCAGGTCGTTTAAGGGCGTCCTTGTCAACTTGTTCGGGTGGGTTGGGTGAGGGCGTGCCTAGGTGAACGAGCCCACATGAAAAATGCTAAGTTGTGACTCAAGGTTGGCTTTGTGCACTTTTGTGTCTTTTGTTTGCTCGACTCTCCCTTATCGCTTCGATACGGTCGTCTGCGCACCCATGTAAACTCGTAAGGGTAGGTTGTTTGAGGGCATCCAAGTCAACGCATTCGCGTGGGTCATCTGAGGGCATCCATGCAAACTTGTTCGGGTGAGGGCATCCATGTAAACTCATATGGGTTGTTGTGGTGTGGCTCCCTAGCTCGCCTTATTCGCCCCGACCGTGCCCATCCAAATGATACAAGTGACAGGTTTCATTTTTGCATGAAAGGTGGGTTGGTAATTGAGTTGTGTTTTTGGGTTTGCCTGAAGGATGGCCTTGGGTCATTTGTAGGGTGGCCGATTTTCATATTCTCTCCATCCCCACTCAGTAGCACATGAGCGATGATGTTTGCCATGCTCGTCCGAGGAGGCATAGGTGAACAATTCCCCTTCTGCTCTCCAAGTTCTTGGAGTTGTATGGGTTGTTGTGGTGTGGCTCCCTGGCTCATCTTGGTCCCCTCGTGCCCCTCTAGATGATACCAGTGAAAGGTTTCTTTTCGTGTGAAGGGTGGGTTGGTAACTGAGTTTTGTTTTCAAGTTTTCCTTAATGATGCCCTTGGGTCGTTTGTAGGGTGGCCGATTTTCATCTTCTCTCCATCCCCACTGAGTAACGCATGAGTGGTAATGTTGGCCATGCTCATCCCGGGAGGCATATATGAACAATTCCCCTTCTTCTCTCTAAGTTCTTGGAGTTGTGTATGGGTTGTTGTGGTGTGGCTCCTTGGCTCATCTTGGTCCCCTCTTGCCCCTCCAGATGATACCAGCGACAGGTTTTCTTTCTGTTTGAAAGGTGGGTTGGTAATCGAGTTGTGTTTTCACGTTTGCCTGAATGATGGCCTTGGGTCGTTTGTAGGGTGTCTGATTTTCATCTTCTCTACATCCCCACTCGGTAGCACATGAGCAGTAATGTCGGCCATGCTTGTCCCGGGAGGCATATGTGAACAATTCCCCTTCTGCTCTCCAAGTTCTTGGTGCTGTATGGACTGTTGTGGTGTGGCTCCCTGGCTCGTCTTGGTCCCCCTCATGCCCCTCTAGATGATACCAGCGACAGGTTTCCTTTCCGCTTGAAAGGTGGGTTGGTAATTGAGTTGTGTTTTTGGGTTTGCCTGAACGATGCCCTTGGGTTGTCTTTAAGGTGGTTGATTTTCATCTTCTCTCCATCCCCACTGGGTAGCGCATGAGAGATAATGTAGGCCATTCTCATCTCGGGAGGAATATGTGAACAATTCCCCTTCTGCTCTCTAAGTTCTTGGATTTGTGTATGGGTTGTTGTGGTGTGGCTCCCTGGCTCGTCTCAGTCCCCTCGTGCCCCTCCAGATGATACTAGTGACAGGTTTTCTTTCCGTGTGAAAGGTGGGTTGGTAATCGAGTTGCATTTTTGTGCTTGCCCGAATGATGGCCTTGGGTCTTTTGTAGGGTAGTCGATTCTCATCTTCTCTCCATCCCCACACGGTAGCGCATGAGCGGTAATGTTGGCAATGCTCATCCCATGAGGCATATGTGAACAATTCCCCTTCTACTCTCTAAGTTCTTGGAGCTGTATGGGCTGTTGTGGTGTGGCTCCCTAGCTCGTCTTGGTCCCCCTCGTGCCCCTTCAGATGATACCAGTGACAGGTTTTCTTTCCATGCGAAAGGTGGGTTGGTAATCGAGTTGTGTTTTCGGGTTTGCCTGAACGATGGCCTTGGGTCATTCGTAGGGGGGCCCATTTTCATCTTCTCTCCATCCCCACTCAGTAGCGCATGAGTGGTAATGTTCGCCATGCTCGTCTTGGGAGGCATATGTGAAAAATTCCCATTCTGCTCTCCAGGTTCTTGGAGCTATATGGGTTGTTGTGGTGTGGCTCCCTGGCTCGTCATGGTCCCCTCTTGCCCCTCCAGATGATACCAGTGATAGGTTTTCTTTCCGCGTGAAAGGTGGGTTTGTAATCAAGTTGTGTTTCTGGGTTTGCCTGAACGATGGCCTTGGGTCGTTTATAGGGCAGCCGATTTTCATCATCTCTCCATCCCCACTCGGTAGCGCATGAGCGGTAATTTCGACCATGCTCGTCTTGGGAGCCGTATGTGAACAATTCCCCTAATGCTCTCCAATTTCTTGGAGCTATATGGGCTATTGTGGTGTAGCTCCCTGGCTCATCCCGGTCCCCTCGTGCCCCTCTAGATGATACCAGTGACAGGTTTCCTTTCCGCTTGAAAGGTGGGTTGGTAATTGAGTTGTGTTTTTGGTTTTGCCTGAACGATGCCCTTGGGTCGTCTTTAGGGTGGCCGATTTTCATCTTCTCTCCATCCCCACTGGGTAGCGCATGAGAGATAATGTAGGCCATTCTCGTCTCGGGAGGCATATGTGAACAATTCCCCATCTGCTCTCTAAGTTCTTGGAGTTGTGTATGGGTTGTTGTGGTGTGGCTCCCTGGCTCGTCTCGGTCCCCTCGTGCCCCTCCAAATGATACTAGTGACAGGTTTTCTTTCCGTGTGAATGGTGGGTTGGTAATCAAGTTGTGTTTTTTTGTTTGCCCGAATGATGGCCTTGGGTTGTTTGTAGGGTAGCCGATTCTCATCTTCTCTCCATCCCCACACGGTAGCGCATGAGCGTTAATGTTGGCAACGCTCATCCCAGGAGGCATATGTGAACAATTCCCCTTCTACTCTCTAAGTTCTTGGAGCTGTATGGGCTATTGTGGTATGGCTCCTTGGCTCGTCTTAGTCCCCCACGTGCCCCTTCAGATGATACCAGTGACAGGTTTTCTTTCCGTGCGAAAGGTGGGTTGGTAATCGAGTTGTGTTTTTGGGTTTGCCTGAATGATGGCCTTGGGTCATTCGTAGGGGGGCTCATTTTCATCTTCTCTCCATCCCCACTCAGTAGCGCATGAGTGGTAATGTTTGCCATGCTCGTCTTGGGAGGCATATGTGAAAAATTCCCATTCTGCTCTCCAGGTTCTTGGAGCTATATGGGCTATTGTGGTGTGGCTCCCTGGCTCGTCCTGGTCCCCTCTTGCCCCTCCAGATGATACTAGTGATAGGTTTTCTTTCCGCGTGAAAGGTGGGATTGTAATCAAGTTGTGTTTCTGGGTTTTCCTGAACAATGGCCTTGGGTCGTTTATAGGGCAGCCAATTTTCATCATCTCTCCATCCCCACTCGGTAGCGCATGAGCGGTAATTTCGGCCATGCTCGTCTCAGGAGGCATATGTGAACAATTCCCCTAACGCTCTCCAATTTCTTGGAGATATATGTGCTGTTGTGGTGTAGCTCCCTGGCTCATCCCGGTCCCCTCGTGCCCCTCTAGATGATACCAGCGACAGTTTTTCTTTCCGTGTGAAAGGTGGGTTGGTAACCGAGTTGTGTTTTCGGGTTTGCCTAAACGATGGCCTTGGGTCATTTGTAGGGTGGCCAATTTTCATCTTCTCTCCATCCCCACTCAGTAGCGCATGAGCGGTAATGTCAGCCATGCTTGTCCTAGGATGCATATGTGGACAATTCCCCTTCTGATCTCTAAGTTCTTGGAGCAGTATGGGCTGTTGTGGTGTGGCTCCCTGGCTTGTCTTGGTCCCCTAATGCCCCTCTAGATGATACCAACGACAGGTTTTCTTTCCATGTGAAAGTTGGGTTGGTAATCGAGTTGTGTTTTCTGGTTTTCCTGAACGATGGCCTTGGTTCATTTGTAGGGTGGTCGATTTTCATCTTCTCTCCATGCCCACTCAGTAGCACATGAGTGGTAATGTTGGCCATGCTCGTCCTCGGAGGCATATGTGGACAATTGCTCTCTAAGTTCTTGGAGCTATAGGGGTTGTTGTAGTTTGGCTCCTTGGCTCGTCTTGGTCCCCTTGTGCCCCTCCAGATGATACCAGTGACATGTTTTCTTTCCATGTGAAAGGTGGGTTGGTAATCGAGTTGTGTTTTCGAGTTTTCCTAAACGATGGCCTTGGGTCATTTGTAGGGTGGCCGATTTTCATCTTCTCCCCATCCCCACTCGGTAGCGCATGAGCTAATGTTGGCCATGCTCATCCCGGGAGGCATATGTGAACAATTCCCCTTTTTCTCTCTAAGTTCTTGGAGCTATATGGGTTGTTGTAGTGTGGCTCCTTGGTTCGTCCTCGTCCCCTCATGCCCCGGCAAACAATATCGGTGACAGGTTTTCTTTCCATTTGAAAGTTGGGTTGGTAATCGAGTTGCTTTGTCAGGTTTGCCCGAACGATGGCCTTGGGTCATCTGTAGGGCGGTGGATTTTCGTCTTCTCTCCATCCCCACTCGGTAGCACATGAGCGGTAATGTGGGCCATGCTTGTCCCCATCCCTTTTTCCCATCCCAATGATAATAATGTTGAAAGTTTGCTCGACGCTCCTTTGAGCCTTCATTGTTGTGGTCCCAGATGGAAGCCCCGAAACTCTATTGTGCCTATGTCCCTATCATGCCCCTCAGTTGTTGCGAATATAGAATTTTGATTGGGCTGGGAAACCATGTGTGGCTCCATTGAAATTATCTCCTCGTTATATTGTTCACCTCCTCCCTATTTGGTGTGGAGGGTTTTGCTTTTCGTGTGACAAGTGGGCTGGTAATTGAGTTGGTTTTTCAGGTTTGCCTCAAGAATGGCCTTGGGTCATTTGTAGGGTGGCCAATTTTCATCTTCTCTCCATACCCACTCGGTAGCGCATGAGCGGTAATGTTGGCCATGCTTGTCCCGGGAGGCATATGTGAACAATTCCCCTTCTGCTCCAAGTTTTTGGAGTTGTATGGGTTGTTGTGGTGTGGCTCCCTGTGATGGCTAGCCTCTTCATTGTTCGACTGTTTATGGTGTCGGTGTCTTGTGCTTGTACTCTTTCCATGTTGGCATTGTCAGTTGAGATGCATACATTTAAGAGGGACGTGGAAGGGTTTTGGTTGTAAACCACCTACCCTCCCTCTTGCTTTCTTTTTCTGTCGGGCGATGTGAGACGCTATTCTCCTTATTGTAAAGTCAAGGGTTGGCATTCCTTTCCATGTGCACATCGTTCGTGGTTGCGTTGGCTTTGAGGTTTTGATAGATGTGTTGGCCCATATGTTTGATCGAGGGGTCAGCTTTTCCCTTGCATCTTGTGTGCGTGGCAGGCTTTTGTGGTTGGAAATGTTAAGTCACAACATTTATGGGCATCTTTTGTCTCAATTATGTATGCGCTTCGATGCCAATGGGGAGGAGGCTTGCTATGTCGATGGTGGGGGCTATCTGGAAGAAGGATTTCGAGGTGGAATGCTTCGACCTCCCTCCTTTGCGTGGAGGTGGCTATAGGGGAAAATTATTCATCGTCCCGTTGGTAAAGCTGTGGGAAATCTCCTAGGTTGCCTATACATAGGGTGCGTGGGGTGCGGAGCTACCCAATCGCTCCTCCTATTTGGATATGTTTTCTTGTATTGTGCAGCGACCCTCTTGATTTGCATTTATTTCCTTCCTTTGCCTTCGCATCGTGGTTGCCACAGGCGGTCAAGTGATCAAGGTCCACCATTTCTGCTGTCCGGGTGGACTCCTAGGTGGCCTCAGTGCGTGGCGTGGAGGGTTAGGGGGAATTTCTAAGAGAGTTTGTGGGCTTGGTTCGTCTTGTTTTATTTCCTTCCATTTCCTCTACATTGAGGCTGCCATAGGCTATCATGCGATCGAGGTCCATCGTTGCTGCTGTTCGGGTGCACTCCTAGGTGGCCCCTGTGTGGGGAGGGGAGGGATGGGTTAGGGGGCATTTCTAAGGGAGGTTGCAAGCTCGGTTTGTCTTGTATGATTTCCTTCCCTTGCCTTTGTGTCAAGGCTATCGCAGGTGATCATTCGATCAAGGTCCACAGTTGCTGCTGTCCAGGTGGACTCCTAGGTGGCATCGGTGCGGGGTGGGGAGGTTTGTATGGCCTCTCTATGATAGGATTTGTGTGGTCGGTCATCCTCCTTTTATCTCCTTCCTTTTCCTTCACATCGAGGCTATCGCAGGCGGTCGGGAGATCGAAGTCCATCATTGTTGTTGTCTGGGTGTATTCATAGGTGGCCTCGGTGCGGGGGCGGGGAGGGTTGTGGCTCATTTGTAATATAGAGGTTGCATGGTTGGTAATTTTCCATATGTTTCCTTTGAATCAAGGCTGCTGCAGGCGATTGAATGATCGAGGTCCATCGTTGCTACTGTCCAAGTGGACTCCTAGGTGCCCTCAGTGCGGGGTGTGGAGGCCTTCGGAGGCATTTCTAAGGGAGTGGGTGAGTGATCGCTCATTTTCTTGTTGGTTGGGCCATACCTGCAAACTCCGAAGTGGCCTTGGTGCATTGTGGCTCGGCAGGTCTGCCCATTTATTTGCCATTTCCTTGGCATGTTGCGTGTGCTTCCTTCTTGTGATGCACGAGGTGCAAGGCATAAAAGTTTTACATGATATTTTGACGTCTCTTTGACTAGATGGGTGTTCAGGTTGGTTCTCGGTAAGAGAGCACCCAGAATTCCTTTTGAAGTGGGAGGGTGCTACCTGGTTGATCCTGCCAGTAGTCATATGCTTGTCTCAAATATTAAGCCATGCATGTCTAAGTATGAACTAATTTAGACTGTGAAACTGTGGATGGCTCATTAAATCAGTTATAGATTTTTTGATGGTACCATACTACTCGGATAATCATAGTAATTCTAGAGCTAATACGTGCACCAAGTCTCGACGCTTTGGAAGGGATGCATTTTTTAGATAAAAGGTCGGCACAGGCTTTCCCGCTTCTCCGATGAATCATGATAACTTGATGGATCGCACAGCCCTTGTGCTGGTGATGCTTCTTCAAATTTTTGCCCTATCAACTTTCGATGGTAGGATAGAGGCCTACCAAGGTGATGACGGGTGACGAAGAATTAGGGTTCGATTCTGGAGAGGGAGCCTGAGAAATGGCTACCACATCCAATGAAGGCAGCAGGCACGCAAATTACCCAATCGTAACATGGGGAGGTAGTGACAATAAATAACAATACTGGGCTCATAGAGTCTGGTAATTGGAATGAGTACAATCTAAATCACTTAACGATGATCCATTGGAGGGCAAGTCTGGTGCCAGCAGCCGCGGTAATTCCAACTCCAATAGCGTACATTTAAGTTGTTGCAGTTAAAAAGCTCGTAGTTGGATCTTGGGTCGTAAAGGTCGGTCCGCCTACTCAGTGTGCACCTGCCCTTCCGTCCATTTTGTCAGCGGCATGCTCCTGGCCTTAATTGGCTGGGTCGCGGTTCTGACGCTATTACTTTGAAGAAATTAGAGTGCTCAAAGCAAGCTTATGCTCTGAATACATTGGCATGGAATAATGTGATAGGAGTCCAGTCCTATTGTGTTGGCCTTCGGGACCGGAGTAATGATTAATAGGCACTGTCGGGGGCATTCGTATTTCATTGTCAGAGGTGAAATTCTTAGATTTATGAAAGAGGGACGACTGTGAAAGCATTTGCCAAGGATTTTTTCATTAATCAAGAATGAAAGTTGGGGGCTCAAAAACGATCAGATACCGTCCTAGTCTCAACCATAAACGATGCCCACCAGGGATCGACGGATGTTGCTCTAAGGATTCCGTCAGCACGAACGAGACCTCAGCCCGCTAACTAGCTACGCGGAGGTTCCCCTTCGTGGCCAGCTTCTTAGAGGGACTATGGCCATTTAGGCCATGGAAGTTTGAGGCAATAAAAGGTCTGTGATGCCCTTAGATGTTCTGGGCCGCACGCACGCTACACTGATGAAGCCAACGAGTTTTTATTCCTAGTTCAAGAGGATTAGGAAATCTTCTCAAATTGCATCGTGATGGGGATAAACCATTGCAATTATTGGTCTTCAACGAGGAATTCCTAGTAAGCGCGTGTCATCAACTCGTGTTGACTACATCCCTGCCCTTTGTACACACCACCCGTCACTCCTACCGATTGAATGATCCAGTGGAGTGTTCGAATTGTGTCGACGATGGTGGTTCGCCACCGTCAACGTCGTGAGAAGTTCATTGAACCTTATCATTTAGAGGAGGGAGAAGTCATAACAAGGTTACTGTAGGTGAAACTGTAGTAGGATCATTGATAGCAAGGGTTTTCATTTTTGGTTTGGGTTGGTTGGGTTTCGATTGCAATGTGGGACTTTGTGGTGTGTCTCTAGGGGAGCGGGTTTGGTGTTTGGCGGGAACATTGTTGGTTGCTTGTCTCGAGGTAACGCTTGTTTTTTCATGTGTGCTAGCGAGTAGTGCTTGTACTTGTCCCACCCATCCTTCATTTTTCTTTCCCCCAATGTGTTTCTGCAGGGGGTTTGGAAGCTTGTTTCTTTGGAGCCCTTCCGACGATCTGTTCGGTCGGGCATGGTTGCTGCAGAGTCGAGGTGCTTGGTAAATACGATGGATAAATTCAGACTCATTCGTAGCAGTGGTGCTTGGTCTCTTGTTCATTGGAAGGCATGGGCCAAGGGTACGGGCTTCCATAGTTGGTTTTCTTGAAAAGGCGACAACAGTTGATGTGTTGCTTGGGTGAGTTTTTTCGCTGGTGGTTGGGTCGAGGGAGTGGTTGCGCACGCACCTGGTAGCTCAAACTTTTCGTGAGGGGAGATTGTTGGGGTGCGGTCAGTATGGGATGGATGAGGAGTGGTTCAACCCGTTGGGTTGGCCACCCTAGTCCCTCCCGACTGTTCCTCGACATGCCCTCACAAAAGGGTTGGGTGTCCAGGTAATGAAAAACCCATCCCTCGGTCTGAGCTCCATCGAGATTGCAATTTTCCCCGATGACAGGCATGAGGGTGGCAATCTTATCTCGTGCCTTTGCCGTCGAGGGAATTCCTCATCCTCTCGTGAGCCACTCCCCTTCTAAGGGAAAAAGAAGTAGCAGGTTGTGTCTTTGTCACTCCCTTTGGATTGTGGGTTTTTTGTGGGACTTGTGTCATTTGAGTGTTTCGTGGTGTGCACTTTGCAAACGTCCCTCTCTCTAGTGGCCTTGCACCATCAATGTATTGGTGGCCCGCGGCTTTCTCCAGCGTTGAGTGTCGGCCTGCGAAAACTCCTCTTTGGAGTTTGATTCTTTGACCCCCGTTGACTTTCTCGTTGGAAAGGTTGTTGGTGTTTTGTACATGGAGGGGTGCAATAGCGGGGTGGGTTTGTGTTATTGGCAGCAGTCTATTTGTCGTTTGAAGCCTTGTGCCACTGGGTTGGGGGGCTATTTACCTCTCAGTGATGTGCTCCAGACACTGGTCTTAGCGTGGCCCTTGTCCTTTCTATTGGTCAATTTTAGGTTGTGATTTATTTGCATGGTTGTTTGCTATGTTATAAAGCTAGAAAGGGTGTTGTGTTGAATGTATGTGGGAGGGTGTGAAGAGGTGGGACGCTTTTTGATTGGGTGCCTTGTTTGGTTTCTTTTTGGTTAGCGGACATCTACTCGGCGTGCTGTTGAGCTTCTCTCTTTTCTTGGGATCTTTGTTTCTTTGGTGTTGTTTTCTTCCCTTCTTCCTTTTGCCCCCTAGCTTTAGGTGGGATTGTTTTGGATTGGTGTTCGGGAAGGATGAAAAGCAGTGTGAGTTCCCAGGTTGGCCATGCTAGTCCTTCTCGATCGTCGTCCCCTGCAGTTCTCCCCTTTTTCTGAAGGCGTGGGGTTTGGGAAGCTTGTTCTCTGTTTGAGCCTCCCCTTGTGAGCCAGTAGCCACGTTTGATATCTCTTGCTTTCATGTTGTTTTCTTCCCTTCTTGGCTTTGGCCCCTTAGCTTTACAGAGAAAAGGTGGGATTGTTGTGGATTGGTGTTCAGGAAGGATGAAAAACAGTGTGAGTTCTGAGGGTGGCCACCCTAGTCCTTCTCAATCGTTTTCCCCTACAGTTCCCCCCCTTTTTGCAAAGGCACGGGGGTGGGGAAGCTTATTCTCTGTTTGAGCCTCCCCCTGTGAGCCTGTAGACGCATTCGATATCTCTCTTTCTTTCATGTTGTTTTCTCCCTTTCAGCCCCTAGCTTTACGGAGAAAAGGTGCGACTATTGTGGATTGGTGTTCGGGAAGGACAAAAAGCAATGCGAGTTCCAAGGGTGGCCACCCTATTCCTTCTCGATCGCCGTCCCCTGCAGTTCCCCCCTTTTTGCGAAGGCACGGGGTTGGGGAAGCTTGTTCTCTGTTTGAAGCCTCCCCTTGTGAGCCGGTAGCCACAGTTGATATCCCTTTATTTCTTCTTGTTTTCTTCCCTTCTTCCTCATGGCCCCTAGCTTTATGGAGAAAAGGTGGGCTTGTTGTGGATTGGTGTTCCGGAAGGACGAAATGTAGTGCGAGCTCCCGGGGTGGCCACCCTAGTCCTTCTCGATTGTCATCCCCTTCAATTCGCCCCTTTTTGCGAAGGCATGGGGCTTGGGGGGCTTGTGCTTTGTTTGAGCCGATAGCCACATTTGATCTCTATTTCTTTCACCTTGTTTTCTACCCTTTTCTTCCTTTCGGTCCCTAGCTTTACGGAGAAAAGGGGGAATTGTTGTGAGCTGGTGTTGGGGAAGGACTGAAAGTAGTGCGAGCTCCCGAGGTGGCCACCCTAGTCCTTCTCGATCATTTTTCTACGCATTTCCCACCTTTTTTCGAGGGCGTGGGGCTGGGGGAGATTGTCCTCTATTCGAGCCTCCCCCTGTGAGGGG
Source organism: Pinus tabuliformis (assembly GCA_031772625.1). Lineage (NCBI taxonomy): Eukaryota > Viridiplantae > Streptophyta > Pinopsida > Pinales > Pinaceae > Pinus > Pinus tabuliformis. The sequence goes on along the minus strand of CM062805.1, from coordinate 805,511,275 downwards.
GTTAGACACCTTTGTTTCTATTTCTCTCATGTGTTTTTCCTCCTTTTGCCCCTTAGCCTTACATTTGTTGTGGGGGGTGCCCCTATTCAGTGTTGTGGCTGATTTTTTGGTAATACGTGGAAATGACTCTCGGCAATGGATATCTCGGCTCCTGTTACGATGAAGAATGTAGCGAAATGTGATACTTATTGTGAATTGCAGAATCTCGTGAATCATAGAGTTTTTGAACGCAATTTGCGCCTGAGGCCTCGGTCGAGGGCACATTTGTCTGGGCGTCGCATCCCATTCAAACACGCTTGTTGTAATATGCTAGGGATCAGTGGCGCTGGTCGTCCGTGCCCCATGCAGTGCAGTTGGCTGAAATACCTCAAGCGATGTTTCGTGGCGCACGTCGGCGAGCAGTGATCTTGTCCCCTTGTATGGGCAGTCAGCGTTAGCTGGCGCGGGCTTTGTGTGGCATCGATCGAAATTGCTTTGCTCTCTCTTGTCCTCCCATCGGGTAGGGTGGCTTTAGCTCAAACTTTGCGACCTCAGCTCACGCGAGAACATCCACTGTGTTTAAGCATATAATTAAGTGGAGGGAAAGAAAATTACAAGGATTCACCTAGTAGCAGCGAGCGAACCGGGAAGAGCCCAACATGAAAATCGGGCGGCAGTGTCGCCTGAATTCTAATCTGTAGAAGAATCCTTAGCAGTGGACCTAGGCTAAGTCCCTTGGAAGGGGGTGCCTAAGAGGGTGATAGCCCCGTCGGACCAGGACCCTGCCGCATCACGAGGCGTTGTCGACGAGTCGGGTTGTTTGGGAATGCAGCCCTAATTGGGTCATAAATTCTGTCCAAGGCTAAATATGGGTGAGAGACCGATAGCGAACAAGTACCGCGAGGGAAAGATGAAAAGTAATTTGAAAAGAGAGTTAAAGAGTGCTTGAAATTACCAGCAGGGAAGCAGATGGAGGCTGTCGATACGTCTCGGTCGGATGTGGAATGGCTCAGGCTGGTCTGCCACTCGACTTGAGGTGAAAACTAACACGGGCTGCTACATAGTCACAAGCGTGGGTGGATTACTGCCTGTCGGTTTGCCATTGCGGTGATCGAGGAATGAAGCGTGCACCCTTGTGGGAGGCCATGTGCACCTCTGCGCTCGTGGTGTTGGTTGGTGGCTTTCCATGCGACTCGTCTTGAAACACGGACCAAGGAGTCTAACATGTGTGCGATTCGACAGGTTTGAAAACCTGCGAGGCACAAGGAAGCTGACGGGCGAGATCCCCTCTCTAGGGGGCGTGCATCATCGAACGACCTTGAGCTTATGTGAAGGGTTCGAGTGCGAGCACACCTGTTGGGACCTGAAAGATGGTGAACTATGCCTGAACAGGACGAAGCCAGAGGAAACTCTGGTGGAGACTCGTAGCGATAGTGACGTGAAAATCTTTCATCTAACTTGGGTATAGGGGCGAAAGACTAATCAAACCATCTAGTAGTTGGTTTCCTCCAAAGTTTCCCTTAGGATAGCTATAGCTCACGTGTGAGTTTTATCAGGTAAAGCAAATGATTAGAGGCATCGGGGGCGTAACAATGAACCGCACCGCAATAGTAATTCAACTTAGTACGAGAGGAACCGTTGATTCACACAATTGGTCATCGCGCTTGGTTGAAAAGCCAGTGGCATGAAGCTACTGTGTGTCGGATTATGACTGAATGCCTCTAAGTTAGAATCTATGCTAGAAGCGGTGCATGTCACTCTTCGACTCTATCTCGACCTGTAGTAGGGGCATCGCTTTGTCACCCCCAGGGGCCCGTGTCATTTTCAAACCGCGACCATGAAGCATCTTGGTCGGGGAAGCTTTGAAGTTCAATTCCAAACAGTTGTTGAGAAGAATCCTTTGTAGATGACTTAAATACGCGACGGGGTATTGTAAGTGGCAAAGTGGCCTTGCTGCCACGATCCACTGAGATTCAGCCCTTGGTCACCTCAATTTAAAGCTTCGCTCTTGTCACAAACAAAATATGGGCAACCCTCTCGCACCTCTGCCTCTTCCTCTAGACAACAATCTTTTATTGCTTGGGGGTGGGAAATTTGGGGTTTCCACGTCGCGACGAAAAAGGTGCAGAAGCCTGGGAAAACTGCGGTTTCCATGCTGTGCCCCGGCGCCCAAAATTTGGGGGTTTCCATGTCGTGCCTCGGCACCCAAAATTTGGGGTTTCCATGCCGTGCCCTGGTGCCCAAAATTTGGGGTTTCCACCGGGTGCCTAAAATTTGGGGCTTCCATGTCGCGCCAAAAATTTGGGGTTTCCACCCGGCGCCTAAAATTTGGGGGTTCTGCCCAGCGCAAAAAAAAAATTGGGGTTTCCGCCCGGCACAAAATGTTTTTGGGTTTACGAGTCACGCCCTGGTACCCAAGCTTAGGGAAACTTGGGGTTTCCATGTTGCGCCCCGACTGAAACCGACGGCGCCCAAGCCTAGGGAAAATTGGGGTTTCTAGGTCGCGTCCCGACGCCCAAGCCTGGGGGAAACTTGGGGTTTCCATGTCGCGCCACGACCGAAACTGGTGGCACCCAAGCCTGCGAAAACTCGGGGTTTCCAAGTCACACCCCGGTGCCTAGGCCTGGGGAAACTTGGGGTTTCCATGTCGAGCCACAACCAAAGCCGGCAGTGCCCAAGCCTGCAGAGACTCAGGGTTTCCATGTTGTGCCCTAGCACCCAAGCCTGGGAAACTTGGGGTTTCCATGTCCTGCCCTTGATGGAACCATGGGTTTCTGCATTTTACGGCATGATGGAAACGTGGGGTTTTCAAAAATGCCCCAACGCGGGGAACTTAGGGTTTCCATGATGATGCAAACCAGCTCACAAGTCTTGGGAACTTGGGGTGTTTTGAAACCACTGCCCAAGTCTGGGGAACTCATTGTTTCCATGTCATGGCACACCGTGAATTGCCCGAGAGTCTATGGAACTTCAGATTTCTATGGCATGGGGCCATGAAGAGCTGCCAAATTCTGGGGAACTCGGGGTGTCCGTTTTGCAGCGCGATGAAAACTGCTACCCAAGTCAGCGGACACACATGGGGTTTCCATTTTGTGTCACAACAAAAATTGCTACCCAAGTCTGGGAAACACGGTGTAAGGATCTGTGGTTCGGCTTCTCCCCGTAGGTGTGAAGTGTGAACTCTACGACCGAAATGTGCAAAGGGACATAAGTATAATGCGCATTAGAGGTGGAGCAATGGTTGGTTTATAGTGTGGGGGCATTTGGCATAACCCACATGCTGACTTACATGTTGGGGCGACTTGAACGAAGGATTGTTTGCCAACCAACAATAGGATGGAAAGTTTGCGACGTGTAAGGGTGTTTTGGCATGTGGTGGTTGAGTCGGCCTAGACAGCGACTTGCCTAACCACTCGTATAAATATGGCAAGGCGTTAGAGCATTTGGAATTCATTCAAAGATGGACATTCGAACATGAGTATTTGTTGATCAAGAGAAAGATGTGAAGTAGTGGAGCAGGTTTCAAAAGAGGCACAGGCATGTATGCACCCACTCTTGGGCAAGCACACACGATACGCACAGGTTTCAGTTATCAGGTGAGGGCACGGGTAAGGAAGGAACCCGTCGTTCGGTGTGACACGGGTGTCTTGGGTGACTTGGGAAGGTCACCCGCCTGTCGTGGAAGAAGAAACGTGGAGGTGTCTCAGGTGACTCGGGTAAGTCGCCCGCCCATCGCGCAGTGGTAAACGAGGTTCGGTTAGGAGTACGGTTGGCAGCTTATGTGAGGGCGCACCCACCCAACTCAGGAAAGGAACTTGGTTGGCACATGGAGGTGTTGCCTATTTGTAAAATTGGCTAAGTATGAAACTTGGTGTTTCCCAAGTATACTTGTAAAGCCTCGTAAACATTGTAGAGTTGAGTAATATATTGTATTCGGGCAGACTCATTGTTCAGGGAGTTTCCCCTCCCTTTATACTATGCAATTGTGTTCTTCATGTATAATTGCTGATGATAATGAATACGTATGGGTGTTCATTGGTATAAAGGAAACATAATAATACTTGGTTATGAAAAACAAATAAGTAGACTAATGGTTAGGCATAGTCCATGAACATAAGTATTGGTGAAAAGAAAGTGTTCGGTGGCGTCGCACCTTGCCAAGTATGGCTGAAAGACTATTGTAGGCCTGGGGGCATGACACGCGAGGTTCCCATGTCTCTCATGCCATGTTAGGCATGGTGCACGCCCCTTGACACCTGCACGATGGGCGAGTCACCTACGGAAGGTGCGCAGGCGACCCTTGTTGCGTGCCTGGATGAAAGAGGTGACCATGTGCGGACACGTTAGGACGCGGGCAGGTGTGCGACGTGTGGCGACAGGTGTAATCGGCGAGGTGTTCGAGTCGACCCATGGGTGCGACGGTGCACATGAAGGGATGCGACGGTTCGTTGGAATGGGGCATGTGGAGGTTATGTGCCAGGTCAGCGGGCATGCATGTTGATGGAGTTGACCCTTGTTATCCTCGAGAGACACGGCCCTTGGGCAAAAGGATGCGTATAAGTAAGGAGGATGGTGTTCGATGAAGGGACATTGAACTCAGACTTCCACATCGCAAAACAAGTGTGAAGGAAGGAGTTGGGCGAAAACGAAAGGAAGAGAAGGACGAGGGTAAGAGGGCCGCACTGGCGGGGGGATTATAGAGGGTAGGTTGGGCTTGGTAGTGTGGACAGGCAGAGCAGGGAAGGTTACCATCCGGGCAAGCAGGCCACACTACATGCGGGCCATGTGCCCTCACTATGGACCACACTAATGGGCAGAGTTTGGACGCCGTGGAAGGGAAATTCGGGTGGACAAGTTCACAGTTCAGATGTGGAGTTGTGTTGTGCAGGCTGCGGGCAGTGGAGCATGACCACACAACATGACAAGTTGAAAGAATAGTTGAAGAAGATAAATTTATGGTAAGTTATTTTCGCTGCATTGTTAAGAAACACTTATTGGAAAATTGACTGAGTGTTGAAGTAGGCGCAAACCGTGTACTCAAGTATTGGTAAAAGGAAAAAGTACGGCGGTGCTGCACCCGCTTATGCATGGTTGAAATACTACCACTAGGATAGGAGCATTACATGGGGTCTCCCAGTCCTTCCTCGACAAAAGTCTCCAAATTGCAGGGAACCCGAGGATTCCATGTCCTGCCTTGTCGAAACCATCCCAAGTTCAGGAAATTTGGGGTTTCCATGTCTCGTCATGATGGAAATCACCCCAGGTGCAGTAAACTTGGTGTACATTGAGCCTACAACCTCACATTAAGAAAAAGGCTCGGTTGGTCAAGAGAATCAAGGTTTCTTCATTGGTAAAGGATCTCACTAAGGATCAAAGGTTGGAGTCTCTTCTAGAGCTTGTCCACCACGGACTATCAAAAGTTGAAAGAAGGACAGAGTGCCGGGGAATGAAGCACCGAAGAAACAAAGTGCAAAGAGGAGGAAGGAATTGACTTGTGCTTGGGGGATATTATTGTCAATGGTCTAGGGCTTCTCAATGACCAATAATAAGCTTCAATGAGAGAATTTTACGAAAGGGTTTTCCTCTCTGAGAGAGAGGTTTTTCCCTGGGAGAGAGCCAACATCTTGTGTTCTTGTTCTTATGTTTTTGGCACCAGTTTGATGAAATTAAACACACATGCATTAATAAGAAGAGAATAAGATTAAGATAACATAATAGATTGCAAAGAGCTTCACAAATTGTTATCAAGTCTAGAAGAATCGTGCTATACCCCATTGCCCCAGATTCTTCAACGCGGTATCGGAGCTAAGGTGACACATCAAGGAAAGGGGATCTCAAGAACATCTGCAAGGTTGAAGCGTCAAGCCGAGAAGTCTCAATCACATCAAGGACAAGAAGGTCTACCATCTATCATTCATCATGGAAGACTACAAAGCAAGAAGAAATGACTTGTATAAAGGCACCTACAAGAAGAACAAATCAAAGAGGGACCTACATCAAGCTACACCATCTTGAAAAATGAAAGGCACTACTAGTCAAGTCATCAAGCAAGTCCATTTGAAGAAAGCAACTTGAACAACATCAAGATCTAAGGAAGGCAAGGCATCAAGTCTTCAAGAAGAAATTAAGTTCACTACATCTCAAACTCTATCAAGTAAGTATATGTCCCCTTATAAGTATACCTCAGTGTCTTTTTGCAAGGAAAGTAACAAATTGGTTGGGACCACTACATGTCCAAAGTCCAACGGCTTGGATGCCAAGAGTAGGGACGCTACAAGAAGGATTGTCCTAAACTTAAGAAGGAAAACAACAATAAGAGAAAAGGGGAAGAAGCTCATGTAACGCAAGAAGTGAAAGAAGACGAAAAAAAGCAAAAGAAGGAAGATCCTCCTATGACTAATTCAACCTCTTTGCTTAAAGTCTTCTTTCAAAGGGGGTAGAGGTCTCATTGGGGGTCCCATTTATGGGATTCAAGAGAGGATGATATACAGGCGAGAGCAGATGAAGCAAGAAAGGCTACACCAATCGAGGAGAACTATCAAATAAAGCTGCAACGATAAAAGCATAATTAAGATGAGGTATGTATGCATCAAAGTTTGATTCATGTCATTATATATATTGATTGGGTCATGGGAAAAGTTCTAGAATCACAATCAAGAATAGAAGGATCTCTTTCATCAACGACATACTCGGAGGCATGTGCTACAGTGGAGTAAAAGTCAACATGAAGAAGTGCTCTCATAAGGAGAATAAGGTGGTTGAACAATCAATCCAAGAAGAAGAAAATGAAGAAAGAGATCAAGCATGTGAAGAACATCGCGGTCATAAAGAATAACTATTTGACAAGATTCCTCAACATCTCTCAAAAGTAGGCATGGCAACTTTGAAAAAGGAAGAAAAAGGTAAAGGACCCTTGACACCTACGAAGGCCTTGGAGATAGTAAGGTGCAGATAACCGATTCAACTCTACAAATATGTCATGATGAAGAGACCATCCAACGAAAGCACCATTTGGTGCTGAAGCAATATCACAATGAAGTCATGAAGGGCCACTAAATCAAAGTATCGGAACAAGTGAGTACAAGTAAGCATCCATGTGATAAGTGTTATGAAGGATAGACAAGGTGAAAAAGGAGTATCTAGATGACAAAAAGGACCTGATATATATCAAGAAGGCCGCTTTCCACGAAGGGAGCAATGACGTGACAAACCAGGAGGGAAGGTGATCGATGGCCGGTACCCTGCCAAGAAGAAGTTCAAATAAAAACTTCATGACATCGAAGGAAAGAAGGAGATCAAGTGGCTGAAGGACCCACAAAGAAGACGTTGTTGATGAATGGACAAGTCCCTAGCTAAGAGGGAGTTCTAACAAGTTCCCAACTAGAAAGGGGCTTGGGCAAGTTCCTTGCCAGAGGAAACTTGGGCATGTCTTCCCAAATCAAGGGGAAGAGGTAGACACAACATTCTTGTCTTCACATGGCAAGAAAGAACGGGAGGATTGGGTAATAATTTGGCATCTGATGCTCTTTGAGGATGTGTAGGGCATCCAAGATAATAGTAGGCAAGAGGAGCGATATTCTTTGAGGGCTGGGAACCCAAGACAAGAATTGTCCTAGAAGGTCATACTCAGGGAACACTTGGGTGGGTATGTACCTTTAGAGACAATGACTAAGGTGTTTATAAGCCATTGGCCTTGCCAACATTGTGCTCTGATCTTATGAGAGATAAAGCTGTTAGTCAAGGCCTTGCTATGAACAATGTTGGCTAATATGATGCTATAACAGATGGGTTTCCAATCCGGTTTCTCTTATGTGAATTATTCAAGATTGAAAAATAGCCAAACACCTTGTAATGATTTATGAATACCTCCCTAGTTAAGAGGGGGTGTTAAAGAAAGTCTAACTGGGTTCGGTCTTCATAAATGTACTTTTGATATTTGTATTATTCAAGAAAATAAATAAATAAATAAATATATATATATATATATATATATATATATATATATATATATATATATATATATATATATATTATATTTATCGTTGAGTTTCTTGCTCATGGAAATAGGCCTAGCACATGTTAAAGTGTTATAAAGAGTCTGAAGAAAATGTTTGAAGACCTTAAGGGCATGTTACACCAGGTATATTTATGTATTAGAGTCAAAGATATTCCTACCCTCGTGCCTTCGTTGGGGTCGTGCACCCTTTCAAACCCTAAATTTCCTTCGGGTGGGCCGGGTCATCCCGTGCCGTGCCATGTGTGGGGGTGCGCGGGTACACGTGGGCATGCCGAAAATGCTAAGTCGTGACTACCCGTGTGCCTTCTTTGTTTGAGTCGTGCACCCATGGAAACCCCAAATATCATTCGGGTGATTCGGGTCGGCTCGCCCAGGGCGGGTCGGGTCGTGCCATGTCGTGTGTGGGTGCCCTGCTACACGTGGCCGTGCCAAAAATTCTAAGTCATCACTGACCATGTGTCTTCTTCACATTCTTGTAGCCCATTTGCCCGACGCTCCCTCGGGCCTTCGTTCGGGTCGTACACCCATGGAAACCCCAAATTTCGTTTGGGTCATGAACACATGGAAACCCCAAATTCAGTTCGGGCGGGTCAGGTCGTGTCGTGTGTGGGTGCCCGTGCAAACACATTCGGGCGAGTCGAGTTGGGTCGGGTCGTGCCGTGCCATGCGTGGGTGCTCGGGAACATGTGGTTGTGCAAAAAATGTTAAGGCGTGACCACTCGTGTGCCTCTTGCACATTCGCGTGACTCGTTTGCCTAACACTCCGTCGTGCCTTCGATCAGGTCGTGCACCCATGGAAACCCCAAATTTCATTTAGGCAGTTGGGGTGATGCCGTGTGTGGGTGCTCGGGCACATGTGGCAGTGCCAAAAATGCTAATTCATGACCCCCCGTGTGCTTTCTACATGTTCATGTGGCCCGTTTTCCCAACGCTGCCTTGTGCCTTCGTTCGGGTCGTGCACCCATGTAAATCCCAAATTTCGTTGGGGCTGTGCATACAAGGAAACCCAAAAAAAAATTCGGCTCGGGTCGTGTCGTGTCATGTGTGGGTGCCCGTGCAAACACGTTCGGGCAGGTCGGGTAGGCTCGCAAAAGGCCGGTCGGGCCATGTGTGGGTGCCTGAGCACACGTGGTTGTGCCAAAAATGCTAAGTCATGACCGCCCATGTGTCTTCTTCACATCCGTGTGGCCCATTTGCCTGATGCTCCCTCGTGCATTCGTTTGGGTCGTGCGCCCATGGGAACCCCAAAATTTTGTCTGGGTCGTGCGCCCATGGAAACCCCAAATTTCGTTCGAGCGGGTCGGGATGTGTCGTGTGTGGGTGCCCATGCAAACAGGTTAGGTCGGGTTGGGTCATGTCGTGTCATGTCGTGTGACGACACCCAGGGCACATGTGGCCGTATAAAAAATGCTAAGTTGTGACCGGGGGTGGGCTTTATGCACGATCGTGCTGCCCCTTTTCCCGAATCTCCCTTGTGACTTCATTTTGGTCGTGTGTCGAAGCCCATGTAAACTCGTTTGAGCGGGTCATTTTCCATGTAAACACTCGAGCGGGCGGGTCTTTTGCCATGTAAACTCATTCGGGCGCGTCAGGCGAGGGGCGCCAGTGTAAACTCGTTCAGGCGGGTCCGGTGAGGTTGTCCGTGCAAACTTGTTCGTGCGGGTCGGGCAGGGGCGTCCTTGCAAATCCCTCCGGGCAGGTCAGGCGAGGTCGTTCGGGCGGGTCGGGCGAGGGTGTTCATGTCAACTTGTTCGGGCGGGTCGGGCGAGAGCATCTATGCAAACTCATTCGGGTGGGTCGGGCGAGGGCACCCCCAAGCGAACGAGCCCGTATCAAAAGTGCTAAGTTGTGACACGAGGTTGTCTTTGTGCATGTTCGTGCAACTCGTTTTCCTGGCTCTCCCTTGTTGGTTCGTTTCAGTCGTGCGGGCGCCAATGTAAAATCGTTCGAGCGGGTCATTTGAGGGTGTCCGTGTCAACTCGTTCGGGTGGGTCATTCGGGCGAGGGCACGCTTGGGCGAACCAGCCCGTAACAAAAATGCTAAGTTATGAACCGAGGTTGGCTTTGTGCACATTTGTGCAGCTCATTTTCCCGGCTCTCCCTTGTTGGTTCGTTTGGGTCGTGTAGGTGCCCATGTAAAATCGTTCGGGTGGGTCGTTTGAGGGTGTTCATGTCACCTCGTTCAGGCGGGTCGTTCGAGTGAGGGCACGTGGGTCGTTCGGGCGAGGGCGCGCCCGGGCGAATGAGCCCGTATCAAAAATGCTAAGTTGTGACCCAAGGTTGGCTTTGTGCTCGTTCGTGCAGCTCATTTTTTCGGCTCTCCCTGGTCGCTTCAATTGGGTCATGCGGGAACACATGTAAAACCATTTAGGCGGGTCGTTTGAGGGCGTCCGTGTCAACTCATTCGCGCGGGTCATTCATGTGGGGGCGCGCCCGAGCCAACGAGCCCGTATCAAAAATCCTAAGTTGTGACCCGAGGTTGGCTTTATGCACGTTCGTGCAGCTCGTTTACTTGGATCTCCCTTGTCGTTTGTTTGGGTCGTGCGAGCGCCCTTGTAAAATCGTTTGCACGGGTCATTTGAGGGCATCCATGTTAAGTCGTTTGGGCGGGTAGTTCGGGCAAGGGCGCGCCCGGGCGAACGAGCCTGTATCAAAAATGCTAAGTTGTGACCTGAGGTTAGCTTTCTGCATGTTCGTGCAACTCATTTGCCCCACTCTCCCTTGTCCGTTCGTTTGGGTCTTGCGGGCGTCCTTGCAAAATCGTTCGAGTGGGTCGTTTGAGGGCATCTGTGTCAACTCGTTTGGGCGAGTCATTCGGGTGAGGACACTCCCGGGCGAACGAGTGCATATGAAAAATGCTAAGTTGTGACCCAAGTTTGGCTATGTGCATGTTCGTGCTGCTCGTTTTCCCGGCTCTCCCTTGTCGCTTCGTTTGGGTCATGTGGGCGCCCATGTAAAATCGTTCGGGCGGGTCATTTGAGGGCGTCCGTGTCAACTCATTTGGGTGGCTCGTTTGGGCGAGGGTGTGCCCAGGCAAACGAGCCTATATCAAAAATGCTAATTTGTGACCCGAGGTTGGCTTTGTGCACGTTCGTGCAGCTCGTTTCCTCGGCTCTCCCTTGTCGGTTCGTTTGGGTCGTGCGGGCGCCCATGTAAAATCGTTTGGGTAGGTCGTTTGAGGGCATCTGTGTCAACTCGTTCAGGCGAGGGCATGCCCGGGTGAACGATCCCATATCAAAAATGCTAATTTATGACCCGAGGTTGGCTTTGTGCACGTTCATGTAGCTCGTTTTCCTGGCTCTCCCTTGTCGGTTTATTTGGGTCATGCGAGCACCCTTGTAAAATCATTTGGGCGGGTTGTTTGAGAGCATCCATGTCAACTCGTTCGGGTGGGTCATTCAGGCAAAGGCACGACTGGGCGAACGAGCTCGTATCAAAAATGCTAAGTTGTGACCCGATTTTGGCTTTGTGCACGTTCGTGCAGCTCGTTTTCCCGGCTCTCCCTTGTCGGTTCATTTGGGTCGTGCGGGCACCCATGTAAAATCATTCGGGTAGGTCGTTTGAGGGCGTCTGTGTCAACTCATTCGGGCAGGTCGTTCAAGCGAGGGTGCGCCCGTGCGAACGAGCCCATATCAAAATGCTAAGTTGTGACCCGAGGTTGGCTTTTTGCATGTTTGTGCAGCTCGTTTTCCCAGCTCTCCCTTGTCGGTTCGTTTGGGTCGTGCGAACGCCAATGTAAAATCGTTCGGGCGGGTCATTTGAGGGCGTCCATGTCAACTCATTCGGGTGGGTCATTCAAGCGAGGGCGGGCCGGGCGAACGAGCCCGTATCAAAAATGCTAAGTTGTGACCCGAGGTTGGCTTTGTACACGTTCGTGCAGCTCATTTGCCCAGCTCTCCCTTTTCAGTTCATTTGGGTCATGCGAGCACCCTTGTAAAATCGTTCGGGTGGGTCATTTGAGGGAGTCCGTGTCAACTCATTCGGGCAGGTCGTTCAGGCGAGGGCGCGCCTGGGCGAACGAGCCCGTATAAAAAATGCTAAGCTGTGACCTGAGGTTGGCTTTATGCACGTTCGTGCAGCTCGTTTTCCCGACTCTCCCTTGTCACTTCGTTTGGGTTGTGCGGACGCCCATGTAAAATCGTTTGGGAGGGTCGTTTGAGGGCATTCATGTCAACCCGTTTGGGTGAGGGCATGCCCGTGCGAACGGGCCCGTATCAAAAATGCTAGGTTGTGACCTGGGTTGGCTTTGTGCACGTTTGTGCAGCTTGTTTTCCCAGTTCTCCCTTTTCGCCTCGTTTGGGTCATGCAAGCGGCCATGTAGAATCGTTTGGGTGGGTTGTTTGAGGGTGTTCATGTCAACTCTTTCGGGCGAGGGCACACCCGGGCAAACGAGACCGTATAAAAAATGCTAAGTTGTGACCCGAGGTTGGCTTTATGCACGTTCGTGCAGCTCGTTTACCTGGATCTCCCTTGTCGGTTTGTTTGGGTCGTGCGAGCGCCCTTGTAAAATCGTTTGGGCGGGTCATTTGAGGGCGTCCATGTTAACTCGTTCGGGCGGGTAGTTCGGGCAAGGGCGTGCCCGGGTGAACGAGCCTGTATAAAAAATGCTAAGTTGTGACCTGAGGTTAGCTTTCTGCACGTTCGTGCAGCTCGTTTTCCCCACTCTCCCTTGTCCGTTTGTTTGGGTCTTGCGGGCGTCCTTGTAAAATCGTTCGGGTGGGTGGTTTGAGGGCGTCCGTGTCAACTCGTTTGGGCGAGTCATTCTGGTGAGGGCACTCCCAGGCGAACGTGCGCGTATGAAAAATGCTAAGTTGTGACCCAAGGTTGGCTATGTGCATGTTCGTGCAGCTCATTTTCCTGGCTCTCCCTTGTCGCTTCGTTTGGGTCGTGTGGGCGCCCATGTAAAATCGTTCGGGCGGGTCATTTGAGGGCATCCGTGTCAACTTGTTTGGGTGGCTCATTTTGGCGAGGGCGTGCCCGGGCAAACAAGCTTGTATCAAAAATGCTAATTTGTGACCCGAGGTTGGCTTTGTGCACGTTCATGCAGCTCGTTTCCTCAGCTCTCCCTTGTCTGTTTGTTTGGGTCGTGCGGGCGCCCATGTAAAATCATTTGGGCGTGTCGTTTGAGGGCATCCGTGTCAACTCGTTCGGGCGAGGGCATGCCCGGGCAAGCGATCCCGTATCAAAAATTCTAAGTTATGACCCGAGGTTGGCTTTGTGCACGTTTGTGTAGCTCGTTTGCCTGGCTCTCCCTTGTCGGTTTATTTGGGTCATGCGAGCACCCTTGTAAAATCATTTGGGCGGGTTGTTTGAGGGCATCCATGTCAACTCATTCGGGTGGGTCATTCAGGAAAAGGCACGACTGGGCGAACGAGCCCGTATCAAAAATGCTAAGTTGTGACCCGATTTTGGCTTTGTGCATGTTCATGCAGCTCGTTCGCCCGGCTCTCCCTTGTCGATTCATTTGGGTCGTGCGGGCGCCCATGTAAAATCGTTCGCGCAGGTCGTTTGAGGGCATTTGTGTCAACTCGTTCGGGCAAGTCGTTTGGGCGAGGGCGCGCCCGTGCGAACGAGCCCATATCAAAAATGCTAAGTTGTGACCCGAGGTTGGCTTTGTGCATGTTTGTACAGCTCGTTTGCCCGGCTCTCCCTTATCGGTTCGTTTCGATCGTGCGGACGCCAATGTAAAATCGTTTGGGCGGGTCATTTGAGGGCATCCATGTCAAGTCGTTTGGTTGGGTCGTTCCAGTTAGGGAGGGCCCGGGCGAACGAGCCCGTATAAAAAATGCTAAGTTGTGATCTGAGGTTGGCTTTGTGCACGTTCGTGCAGCTCATTTGCCCAGCTCTCCCTTATCGGTTCATTTGGGTCATGCGGGCACCCTTGTAAAATCATTCGGGTGGGTCATTTGAGGGCTTCCGTGTCAACTCATTCGGGCAGGTCGTTCAGGTGAGGGCGCGCCTGGGCAAACGAGCCCATATAAAAAATGCTAAGTTGTGACCTGAGGTTGGCTTTGTGCACATCCGTGCAACTCGTTTTCCCGACTCTCCCTTGTCACTTCGTTTGGGTCGTGCGGGTGCCCATGTAAAATCATTTGGGAGGGTCATTTGAGGGCATTCATGTCAACCCGTTTGGGTGAGGGCGTGCCCGTGCGAACGAGCCCGTATCAAAAATGCTAGGTTGTGACACGGGTTGGCTTTGTGCACGTTCGTGTAGCTTGTTTGCTCGACTCTCCCTTTTCGCCTCGTTTGGGTCGTGCAAGCGCCCATGTAAAATCATTTGGGTGGGTTGTTTGAGGGTGTTCATGTCAACTCTTTCGGGCGAGGGCACACCCAGGCAAACGAGCCCATATCAAAAATGTAAAGTTGTGACCCGAGGTTGGCTTTGTGCATGTTAGTGCAGCTCGTTTGCCCGGCTCTCCCTTGTCGGTTCGTTTTGGTCATGCGGGTGGCCATGCAAATTCGTTCAGGTGGGTCATTGTAGGGCGAGGGCGTGCCTAGACGAATGAGCCCGTATCAAAAATGATAAGTTGTGACCCGAGGTTGGCTTTGTGCATGTTCATGTAGCTCATTTCCCCGGCTCTCCCCTGTCGCTTCGTTTCGGTCGTGCGGGCACCCATGTAAAATCATTCGGGTGGGTCATTTGAGGGCATCCATGTCAACTCGTTCGGGTGGGTCATTCCAGCGAGGGTGCGCCCAAACGAACGAGCCCGTATCAAAAATGCTAAGTTGTGACCCGAGGTTGGCTTTGTGCACGTTCGTGCAGCTCTTTTTCCTAACTCTTCCCTGTCGCTATGTTTTGGTCGTCCGAGTGCCCATGTAAATTTGTTTGGGTGGGTTGTTTGAGGGCATACGTGTCAACTCATTCGGGCGGGTCGGGCGAGGGCGCACCTGGGCGAACAAGCCCGCATGAAAAGTGCTAATTGGTGACCCGAGGTTGGCTTTGTGCACTTTCGTGTAGCTCATTTTCCCAGCTCTCCCTTGTCGCTTCGTTACGGTCGTCTGCGTGCCCACGTAAACTCGTAAGGGTGGGTCATCTGAGGGTGTCCAAGTCAACTCGTTCGCCTGGGTCATCTGAGGGCATCCGTGCAAAATCGTTCAGGCAAGGGCGTCCATGTAAACTCGTATGGGTTGTTGTGGTATGGCACCCTGGCTCGCCTTGGTCGCCCCGCCCATGCCCATCCAAATGATACAAGTGACATGTTTCCTTTTCACGTGAAAGGTGGGTTGGTAATTGATTTGTGTTTTTGAGTTTGCCTGAAGGATGGCCTTGGGTCATTTGTAGGGTGGCCGGTTTTCATCTTCTCTCCATCTCCACTTGGTAGTGCATGAGCGGTGATGTTGGCCATCCTCGTCCTGGGAGGGATAGGTGAACAATTCCCCTTGTGCTCTCTAAGTTCCTGGAGTTGTGTATGGGTTGTTGTGGTGTGGCTCCTTGGCTCATCTTGGTCCCCTTATGCCCCTCCAGATGATACCAGTGACAGGTTTTCTTTCCATGTGAAAGGTGGGTTGGTAATCGAGTTGTGTTTTCGCGTTTGCCTAAATGATGGCCTTGGGTCATTTGTAGGGTGGCCGATTTTCATCTTCTCTCCATCCCCACTCGGTAGCACATGAGCGGTAATTTTGGCCACGCTCATCCCGCAAGGCATATGTGAACAATTCCCCTTCTGCTCTCCAAGTTCTTGGAGCTGTATGGGCTGTTGTGCTGTGGCTCCCTGGCTCGTCTTGGTCCCCCTTGTGCCACTCCAGATGATACCAATGATAGGTTTCCTTTCCGTGTGAAAGGTGGGTTGGTAATTGAGTTGTGTTTTCAAGTTTTCCTAAACGATGCCCTTGGGTCGTCTATAGGGTGGCCGATTTTTATCTTCTCTCCATCCCCACTCGGTAGCGCATGAGTGGCAATGTCAACCATGCTCGTCTTGGGAATCATATGTGAAAAATTCCCCTTCTGCTCTCTAAGTTCTTGTAGTTGTGTATGGGTTGTTGTGGTGTGGCTCCCTTGCTCGTCCTGGTCCCCTCGTTCCCCTCCAGATGATACAAGCGACAAGTTTTCTTTCCGTGTGAAATTTGGGTTGGTAATCGAGTTGTGTTTTTGCATTTTCCTAAACGATGGCCTTGGGTCGTTTGTAGGGTGGCCGATTTTCATCTTCTCTCCATCCCCACTCAGTAGCACATGAGTGGTAATGTTGGCCATGCTCATCCCGGGAGGCATATGTGAACAATTCCCCTTCTACTCTCTAAGTTCTTGGAGCTGTATGGGTTGTTGTGGTGTGGCTCCTTGGCTCGTCCTTGTACCCTCATGCCGCTCTAGAAGATATCGGTGACAGGTTTTCTTTCTGTTTGTAAGGTGGGTTGGTAATCGAGTTGCTTTGTCGGGTTTGCTCGAACGATGGCCTTGGGTCATTTGTAGGGCGACCAATTTTCATCTTCTCTCCATCCCCACTCGGTAGCACATGAGTGGTAATGTGGGCCATGCTCATCCCCGTCCCTCTTTCCCATCCCAACGATAAGAATGTTGAATGTTTGCTCGGCGCTCCTTTGAGCCTTCGTTGTTGCGGTCCCAGATGGAAGCCTCGAAACTCTGTCGTGCCTATGTCGCTATTGTGCCCCTCAGTTGTTGCGAATAGAGAATTTTGATTGGGCTGGGCAGCCATGTGTGGCTCCTTGTTATGTTGTTCACCTCCTCCCTATTTGGTGCGGAGGGTTTTGCTTTTCGTGTGAAAGGTGGGTTGGTAATTGAGTTGGTTTTTCGAGTTTGCCTCAAGAATGGCCTTAGTTCATTTGTAGGGTGGCCGATTTTCATCTTCTCCCCATACCCACTCAGTAGTGCATGAGCGGTAATGTTGGCCATGCTTGTCCTGGGAGGCATATGTGAACAATTCCCCTTCTACTCCAAGTTTTTGGAGTTGTATGGGTTGTTGTGGTGTGGCTCCTTGTGATGGCTAGCCTCTTCACTGTTCGGCTGTTTATGGTGGTGGTGTCTTGTGCTTGTACTATTTCTGTGTTGGCATTGTCGGTTGAGATGCATACATTTAAGAGGGACGTGGAAGGGTTTTGGTTGTAAACCACCTACCCTCCCTCTTGCTTGCTTTTTCCGTCGGGCGATGTGAGGCGCTGTTCTCCTTATTGTAAAGTCAAGGGTTGGCATTCCTTTCAAAGTGCACATCATTCATGGTTGCGTTGGCTTTGAGGTTTTGACAGATGTGTTGGCCCATATGTTTGATCGAGGACCCGTATTTTCCCTTGCATCTTGCGTGTGTGGCAGGCTTTTGCGGTTGGAAATGTTAAGTCACAACGTTTATTCGTATTTGTTGTCTCAATCGTGTATGCACTCCAATGCCAATGGGGAAGAGTCTTGCTATGTCGATGGTGGAGGCTATCTAGAAGAAGGATTTCAAGGTGGAACGCTTCGACCTCCCTCCTTTGTGTGGAGGTGACCATAAAGGAAAAGTATTCATCGTCCAATTGGTAAAGCTGTGGGAAATCTCCTAGGTTGCCTGTACGTAGGGTGCGGGGGGTGTGGAGCTGCCCGATCCCTCCTCCTCTTTGGATATGTTCCTGTATTGTGTAGCGAGCCTCTTGATTTGCATTTATTTCATTCCTTTGCCTTCGCATCATGGTTGCCATAGGTAGTCAAGTGATCGAGGTCCACTGTTGCTGCTGTCCAGGTGGACTCCTAGGTGGCCTTGGTGCGTGGCATGGAGGGTCGGGTGGCACATTTCTAAGAGAGGTTGTGGACTCGGTTGGTCTTGTTGTTTTGTTTCCTTCTGCTTCCTTTGCATTGAGGCTACCGCAAGCGATCATGAGATCGAGGTCCATCGTTGCTACTGTCCGGTTGGACTCCTAGGTGGCCTCTTTGCAGGGAGGGGAGGGTTGGGGGGCACTTGTTGTTTCAATTTTGTATGCGCTCATGGTCCAATGGGGAGGAGGCTTGCTACATCGATGGTGGGGGCTATCTGGAAGAAGGATTTCGAGGTGGAATGCTTTGACCTCCCTCCTTTGCATGTAGGTGGCCGTAGGGAAAAATTATTCATCGTCCAGTCGGTAAAGCTGTAGGAAATCCCCTAGGTTGCCTGTGCGTAGGGTGCGTGGGGTGTGGAGCTGCCCGATTCCTCCTCTTGTTTGGCTATGTTCTTGTATTGTGTAGGGAGCCTCTTGATTTGAATTTATTTCCTTCCTTTGCCTTCACATCATGGTTGCCGCAGGTGGTCAAGTGATAGAGGTCCAGTGTTGCTGCTATCCGGGTGGACTCCTAGGTGGCCTCGATGCGTGGTGTGGAGGGTTGGGGGTATTTCTAAGAGAGGTTGTGGGCTCGGTTGGTCTTGTTGTTTTGTTTCCTTCCATTTCCTGTGCATTGAGGCTGTCGGAGGCGATCATGCAATCAAGGTCCATTGTTGCTGCTATCCGGGTGGACTCCTAGGTGGCCTCTCTGCGGGGAGGGTTGGGGGGCACTTGTTTCAATTGTGCATGCGCTCGTGGTCGAACGGGGAGGAGGCTTGCTACTAAATCGATGGTGGGGGCTATCTGGAAGAAGGATTTCGAGGTGGAACGATTCGACCTCCCTCCTTTGCGTGGAGTTGGTCGTAGGGGAAAATTATTCATCATCCCGTCGATAAAGTTGTGGGAAATCTCCTAGGTTGCTGTACGTAGGTTGCATGGGGTGCGAAGCTGCCCGATCCCTCCTCCTGTTTGGATATGTGTTCTTGTATTGTGTAGCAACCCTCTTGATTTGCATTTATTTCCTCCCTTTGATTTCGCATCATGGTTGCCAAAGGCAGTCAAGTGATCAAGGTCCACCATTGCTACTGTCCGGGTGGACTCCTAGGTGGCCTCGGTGCGTGGCGTGGAGGGTCAGGAGGAATTTCTAAGAGAGGTTGTGGGCTCGGTTGGTCTTGTTTTATTTCCTTCCGTTTCCTTTGCATTGAGACTGCCGCAGGCAATCATGCGATTGAGGTCCATTGTTGCTGCTATCCGGGTGGACTCCTAGGTGGCCCCAATGCGGGGAGGGGAGGGGTCGATTGGGGGACATTTCTAAGGGAGGTTGTGGGCTCAGTTTGTCTTATATGATTTCCTTCCCTTGCCTTTGTGTCGAGGCTACCGCAGGCAATCATCTGATCGAGGTCCACTATTGCTGCTGTCTAGTTGGACTCCTAGGTGGCATCGGTGCGGGGCAGAGAGGTTTGTATGGCCTCTCTATGATAGGATTTGTGTGGTCAGTCATCCTCTTTTTATTTCCTTCCTTTTCCTTCGCAACGTGGCTGTTGCAGGCAGTCGGGAGATCAAGGTCGATCATTGATGTTGTCCGAGTGGATTCCCAGGTGGCCTCGATGCGGGGGCGGGGAGGGTTGTAGCTCATTTGTAATATAGAGGTTGCGTGATTGGTCATTCTCCATTTGTTTCCTTTTCATCGAGGCTACCGCAAGCGATTGGGTGATCGAGGTCCATCGTTGCTGCTATCCAGGTGGACTCCTAGGTGCCCTCGGTGCGGGGCGTGGAGGCCTTTGGAGGCATTTCTAAAGGAGTGGGTGAGTGATTGCTCATTTTCTTATTGGTTGGGCCATGCCTGCAAACTCCAGAGTGGCCTTGGTGTGTTGTGGCTCAGCAGGTGTGCCCATTTGTTCGCCATGTCCTTGGCATGTTCCATGTGCTTCCTTCTTGGGATGCAAGAGGTGCAAGGCATAAAAGTTTTACATGATATTTTGATGTCTCTTTGACTTGATGTGTGTTCAGATTGGCTCTTGGTAAGAGAGCACCCAGAATGCCTTTTGAAGTGGGAGGGTGCTACCTGGTTGATCCTGCCAGTCGTCATATGCTTGTCTCAAAGATTAAGCCATGCATGTCTAAGTATGAACTAATTCAGACTGTGAAACTACGGATGGCTCATTAAATCAGTTATAGTTTTTTTGATGGTACCATACTACTCAAATAACCGTAGTAATTCTAGAGCTAATATGTGCACCAAGTCCTAACTCTTTTGGAAGGGATGCATTTTTTAGATAAAAGGCCAGTGCGGGCTTGCCCGCTTCTTCGGTGAATCATGATAACTCGACGGATTGCACAGCCCTTGTGCTAGCGATGCTTCATTCAAATTTCTACCATATCAACTTTCGATGGTAGGATAGAGGCCTTCCATGGTGGTGACAAGTGACAGAGAATAAGGGTTCGATTCCAGAGAGGGAGCCTGAGAAACGGCTACCACATCCAAGGAAGGAAACAGGTGCACAAATTACCCAATCCTGACATGGGGAGGTAGTGACAATAAATAACAATACTGGGCTCATCGAGTCTGGTAATTGGAATGAGTACAATCTAAATCCCTTAATGAGGATTCATTGGAGGGCAAGTCTGGTGCCAGCAGCTGCGGTAATTCCAGCTCAAATAGCATATATTTAAGGTTTTGCATTTAAAAAGCTCGTAGTTGGATCTTGGGTCGTAAAGGTCGGTCCGCCTACTTAGTGTGCACCTGCTGTTGGAGAGGTAAATCCCCTCTACGGATAGAGGCGATCCCTACTAGCCCAAAACAGGTCTAGCAACAATCAGTCAATGCTACTGTGCAAGTTCCTAATTGCAAATAAAAGGTAGGCAATGAACACCTACTTGGATTCCAACGTTGTTGTTTGATGAAGAGATGTCGCTCTCGCTCCTTCGCTTTGGCCGGTCACGATCCTCCACGATCCCCGTGAATAGATACCTGCACACACGAAGAGAAAGGAAAACACGTGCGTGAAATCTAATAAAAGCAATTATACATCAGTGAGAAATGACATAACTCACATTAACCATTACAAAGACAAATGAGAGTGGAACCATAATAGTAGTCATCTATTATTAATCAATAACAGAGAAGAGTACAACCAAAGTTCTGATGTTGAATCCTTCTCAAGAGGGTCTAGCCAGCAAGTCTCTTAAGCATTCACCCTTGGAGGTAGATCTCCCAAGACAAGAACTCTCTCTCACACAAGCAACACTTCAAAACCTTCCTTAAGCTATAGCAATCCCACACTTGTCACACCAACTACCTACTAGCAGCAACACTCTAAGCACTATCAAGTCCACACTATCCAAACTCGCTGCTCATGGCAATGGTAGAGGTTTAAATAGGAGAAGGAGTCTCCATGAAAGGTGGGAGGATGAGCTTATCTCCAAGGAAGGTGGCTCAAATGACGAACAGACATGCCATAGAAGGGAGGGCGACATTTACAAGGCCAACAACCAGGTCTGGAGTCATCTGGAAGGCTGGCTGTTAGAACAAACTCGCCCAAACTAGATCAGTGCGGGTGTATAACTACACTGGAGCGCTGACATCGCATCTGAATAACGGAGAAGGTTGTGTCAGCGTGACAAAATACAAACAGAGGATGCGCTGGCTCATAAAATCGACCAGCGCGGAAAACCCGTGTGCTTCCGCGCTGGCAGCGCATTCGTTGCACTATGAGGCGCTAGTCAGTGTGGTTGTTTTAATAACAATCACGATGATGGAAAAACTTTGGCAAAGTGGGTCATTTGGCCAGATTAGAGAGCATGAGCATGATTAATTTGAATTCATGACACAGTAGGGAGACTGACAGGGAGACAGTGACAAATTACTGTGTAACAGATGCCCCCTAAAGAATGAAGCCCGAGAGAGTGGGAGGGGTGAAATGCTTTACAAAACTCGCTGAACTGGAACACCACCAGGAAGAACCTGCACGTATGTACAACTGATATCTCTATTACATGTAGTTTAGGCAAGGGCGCAGCCATCCAAAAGACATATGAAGAAGGTCTGTGGTATGGATGCAGCCACCTAGCTGAAGAGACCATGATGATAAAAAGGTATGGTCGCAGCCATCCCAAAAGACTCAGGTATGGGCGCAGCCATCCATCAATGAGTCATGTAATAATAATCCACAAAATCGCAACCTGGTTTGCAACAGACAAAAACCAGGGTCTTGTGCTCCATCCCAACCCGAACAAAGTACAAGTCCAAGCATGTGAATACATGAGCTGAAGTTGAACATGCATGAACATCGTCTGATTACCAGCCAATAATGAAAACTATTAACAGACGCAAGAGGTACCACCAATAATGACAATGGTCCTCAAGGTAATTATAGGTACAATCCACGGTGTGTGAATCAATGAGCTGGTGTCGAACACCCGTAGAATCATTCGATTGGAGGCCAATGATGAAAACCTCGCGTCAAACACGAAGAACCTGCCATTGAGGCATGCAGGCTCTAAGGCACCTGAAGGGAGTCTCTAGGTCACTTTCTTGGATAATGAGCCGAAGTCGACAGGAAGTAACCTTGATCGAAGGTGGGCCATAATGTTTCCCACATCATCGACACGAGACAGAGAAGGATAAAATATTTTGTGTGAGACATCAGAGGGAGGTGGTAAGTTTGCAAAGGTCAACTTCTCTTGAACATATCGGTGGAAAGACAACGGATTTGGCAGTATTTGACATCAAATGAGCAGAAGTCATAGTGACAAGGCAATGAGTAGATGAGAGGTCAAAATAGGATAACCCAAACCCACAGAGGCTAGTGTAAAACAAGATGAGGAATCCCCACCCAGACACGAATGCAGATGAGTGCCATGTTCAAGAGTGACTTACTGCCCACGACAATTATTACAGTTCCATTTTCCCCACCATTTTGGCAGGTACCCCGATTATTTTTGGATGACAAGCTTGAAGGGGATAGCATATGCTTGGAAAGCATCATTTCGACGATGTCTGATGTCATTGAGTTTTAACGAGTCTGACAAAGGAAGAACTCGGCGTCTTTTCTTGTTAGAGAGTCTGAAAAGACAACGAAAAAGAAAACTCTAGTGGGGTCCTTTTTCGTAAAGTTGTGTCTCTCGAGCCCGAAAAAGTATAAAACAATGCTCGAAAGAACCGCCCGACCAGTAAGATCAAGGAGTACTTTTCGTAAGTAGTGACTTCGACCCGAAAAAGTAGAAAAGCGGTCAGAAGCACGTCATTTTGGAGCCAATAACGAGTGCGAAACGACAAACACCCGGAAATCTTTTTAATTTAAACGGTCGAAAAAAGAGCTTCAAAAGCGACCACCTCTCGTTCCTTTTAACGAGCCGAGAGGGAGCTCGGCCATCTTTTCTTGCTTTACGTCGAAAAAGAGCTTAAAGATGACGTTTTTGGGACCAAGTGTGTATAGGATTGTCGTGACCCTGTCGGTTACGAGAACCTGCACAAGAACACCACCTGCGTAAACCTGTTTGACATGTTAAAAAACATAGTAAAACATGCATAAAACACATAGCACAACGATATTGGCACTATATACATGGTAAAATCATGACAAAAACCCACATTTATGAAAAACTATAGTCAATTATAATTTTTTTACCATAAATAGGGGCGTAAAAGAAATTTTTTACCATTGTTACCATTTTGAGCCGTGGAGAACGTTGTGGAGTTGCGAGGTTGACGGAGCCAATTCCATCCCGTGCGGACACCATCCATCCTGCAACTTGTTCCAGGTAGGTTCTCCATTCCTTGCGCTTTATTTTGAGTCCTTTTTACGGCATTTCCACGGTGGGAAGTGGCCATTTGGGAAAAAATTTTGAGCTTCAATGCGCTCTCGGTCAGCGCGGATTTCCTCATCGGGTTCGCGCTGATCGATTAATTTTTACACACACCACCTCCGGATCAGCGCGGAAAACACGTGTGCTTCCACGCTGACCCAAGGAAAAAAACAAAGGGCGCCATTATCAGCGTGACTGTTTTAAAAACAGTCGCGCTGATGCCGTGAAATTTTATTTTTATGAATTTGAACGTATAAAATTCAACGGTCAGGGCCCTAATAGTTTTTTATGATCATGCAGGACATAATGGCATTTGTTTGGCAAGACAGAGCTCATGATAACGAAGATATAGCAGCTTATGCCGATGCTGGGTGCCATAATGCAATGTGGGCATGCGGGTTCCTCAAATTTTTCCTCACTCCGCGCCTGCGAGCACAACCTGATCTCCTCGAGCTCTTAATCAGAGCCTAGAATCCAGTTGATGGAAAGTTTACGATTCGAGGCCGTGATATCGAGTTCGATTACACGAATATTTATTTTTTGACCAGGTTATCATGCCGAGGTGAGATGCCCATCCTGGAGGGGTAACGACCGAGTGGTGAAACCCTTGTTATGCTGATGGCTCGAGTGTGCCCACGGGCACGTAAAACGCGGAGTGGAAAGGTAGGTA
This sequence comes from Pinus tabuliformis, assembly GCA_031772625.1. Classification (NCBI taxonomy): domain Eukaryota; kingdom Viridiplantae; phylum Streptophyta; class Pinopsida; order Pinales; family Pinaceae; genus Pinus; species Pinus tabuliformis. The sequence continues at coordinate 805,487,084 of CM062805.1, read as the reverse complement.
TTCCGACGGTGGATGACATCGTCCTTTGCACCATACTCTTTATGGTGACCCAGGCAGCGGGTTGCTTGGCCAATCATGACGCCTCAAAGACCCATCTACTATTAGCTCTTGAGTGTTTACAACCCACCATATTCAACTGGGCAGCAGCAGTAACAACCAGCATGAAGAGACAACTGAGCAACTGTCGACGCGGTGAGTCGAAACAGTTCGGTTATGGGTCACTCTTACTTTCGCTCATGCTGTAGCGGGTACCGGCCTTACAGCTACAGGACATGGTCGTGGATCCACCCAGAGGTCCCTGGGAGACGAGGGCCAGTCGATGGGGCCATGTCATGCCGCGAGGAGGTGGCAGCCGCCCAGTGGCGTGGGGTGTTTATTTCCGAGAGTGGCTGGATCGACAGGTTTCTTTTATAGAGGACTGGCCATATGCTGGCATAGACTTCCGCGGTGATCCAGACATGCCACTGCCTGTGGGAGAGCATTGGGACGATGGAGTTAAGCCACTTGATCTCTTTTTAATTTTTGTCTTTTGTAATGTTTTTTAATTTTTCATGTACATGTCCTTATGATAAATGCTATGGTATGCAGATGTGGGACCCACGAGACCCCTTGGTCTAGCCCCAGAGGCACGGAGAGAGGGACAAGGCACCGGAGCCCTGGCCCTGGCTCCTCCAGGAGTCGATACGATGGAGACTGTGACACATAACCTCGAGGGCTTACTGGCGGGGGTTCCAGATTACCAGGGGATAGAGGAGGTCCCCATAGCATCTCAGATCCACACAGTGGGGGTGGAACCCAGGATGCACTGCCTTTTGAGGCGGGTGGCACGGGCAGCTGTATGCTATAGAGAGCATAACCCACCACAGTAGACATCTAGGTTTTATTTCCACTGATGTTTTTTGAGAGACATGTGTCTCAGATGTACTGAGGACACCGGCCTTATCTAGACATATACACTTATTTTTTGAGCGCCTTGGTGCGCCACGTGATATATATATATATATATATATATATACTGATTTTGGATGGATCTTTCACATGTGATGATGATTTTATATGCTATTCAAATGTCTAATACAAATGTAATCTAATGTATCAGTTGCATAACACACGACCCACATATTTTAATTTTTATGCAAGCTTAAAAGCACACATGAAAACACACATGCAAACTGTTGGAGAGGTAAATCCCCTCTACGGATAGAGGTGATCCCTACTAGCCCAGAATGGGTCTAGCAACAATCCGTCAATGCTACTATGCAAGTTCCTAATTGCAAATAAAAGGTAGGCAATGAACACCTACTTGGATTCCAACGCTATTGTTTGATGAAGAGATGCCGCTCTCGCTCCTTCGCTCTGGCCGGTCACGATCTTCCACTATCTCCGTGAATAGATACCTGCACACACGAAGAGAAAGACAAACACAAGCGTGAAATCCAATAAAATGAATTATACATCAGTCAGAAAGGACTTAACTCACATTAACCATTACAAAGACAAATTAGAGTGGAACCATAATAGTAGTCATCTATTATTAATCAATAACAGAGAAGAGTACAACCAAATGTTCTGACGTCGAATCCTTCTCAAGAGGGTCCAGCCAGCAAGTCTCTTAAGCATTCACCCTTGGAGGTAGATCTCCCAAGACAAGAACTCTCTCTCACACAAGCAACACTCCACAACCTTCCTTAAGCTATCTAGAAATTCCACACTTATCACACCAACTACCTACTAGCAGCAGCACTCTGAGCACAATCAACTCCACACAATTCAAACTAAAAACTAGTTGCTCATGGAAATGGTAGAGGTTTAAATAGGAGAAGGAGTCTCCATGAAAGGTGGGAGGATGAGCTTATCTCCAAGGAAGGTGGCTCAAATGACGAAAAGACATGCCATAGAAGGGAGGGCGATACTCACAAGGCCAACAACCAGGTCTGGAGTCATCTGGAAGGCTGGCTGTTAGAAAAATTTCGCCCAAACTGGATCAGCGCGGGTACATAACTAAACTGGAGCACTGACAGCGCATCTTAATAATGGAGCAGGCTGTGTCAGCATGACTTAATACAAGCATAGGATGCGCTGGCTCATGAAATTCGACCAGCGCGGAAAACCCGTGTGCTTCTGCGCTGGCAGCGCACCAATTGCACTATCAGCCACCAGTCAGCGCGATTATTTTAATAACAGTCGTGCTGATGAAATAAAATTTGGAAAAGTGGGTCATTTGGCCTGATTGGAGAGCAGGAGCATGGTTAATTGGAATTCATGACACAGTAGGGAGACTGACAGGGAGACAGTGACAAATTACTGTGTAACAGATGCCCCCTAAATCATTGTTGGAGAGGTAAATCCCCTCTACGGATAGAGGCGATCCCTACTAGCCCAGAGTGGGTCTAGCAACAATCAGTCAATGCTACTACGCAAGTTCCTAATTACAATTAAAAGGTAGGCAAAGAACACCTACTTGGATTCCAACGCTATTGTTTGATGAAGAGATGCCACCTTTGCTCCTTCGCTCTAGCCGGTCACGATCCTCCGTGATCTCCGCGAATAGATACCTGCACACACGAAAAGAAGACAAACACAAGCGTGAAATCTAATAAAAGCAACTATACATCAATTAGGAAGGATGTAATTCACATTAACTATTGCAGAGACAAATGAGAATGGAACAATAATAGTAGTCATCTATTATTAATCAATAACAGAGAAGAGTACAACCAAATGTTCTGACGTCGATATCCTTCTTAGGAGGGTCCAGTCAGCAAGTCTCTTAAGCATTCACCTTTGGAAATGAATCTCCCAAGACAAGAAACTCTCTCTCTCACACAAGCAACACAACACAACCTTCCCTAAGCTATCAAGCACTTCCACACTTATCACATCAACTACCTATAGTAGCAGCAATCTGAGCACTATAAGCTCCACACAATCCAAACTATTCCCACTAGCTGCTCATGGAAATGGTAGAGGTATAAATAGGAGAGGGAGCCTCCTTGAATGGTGGAAGGATGAGCTTATCTTCAAGGGAAGTAGTTGCAAAGGGTCGAACAGACATGCCATAGAAGGGAGGTGATACTCACAAGGCCAACAACCAAGCCTGTAGTTATCTGGAAGGCTGGCTGTTGGAACAAATTCGCCCAAACTGGATCAGCGCGGGTGCATAACTGGTCTGGCGCGCTGACATCACAAACCAATAACAGTCAAGCCTTTGTCAGCATGGGTTAATACAAACAGAGGCTGCGCTGGTCATGAAATTCGACCAGCGCGGAAAAGTCGTGTGCTTCCGCGCTGGCAGTGCATGCGGTCTGTTATGAAGCGTCAGTCAGCGCGGGTATTTTGAAAACAGGCGCGCTGATGAGGAAAAATTTGGAAAAAGTGGGTTTTTGGCCAGTTCAAAAGGCATGAACTTGATTATTGTGAACTCCTGACACAGTAGGGTGACTGGCAGGGAGACAGTGACAAATTACTGTGTAACAGATGCCCCCTAAAGCATGAAGACCGAGAGAGTGGGAGGGGTGAAATGCTTTACAAAACTTGCCGAACTGGAACACCACCAGGAAGGACCGAAATATCTCTGATAATCAAGTACATGCAGTCTAGGCATGGGCGCAGCCATCCGAAAGACATGTGAAAGGTCTGTGGAATGGACGCAGCCACCCAGCTAAAGAGACCATAGTAATGATAAGGTATGGTTGCAGCCATCCGTAAAGACTCAGGTATGGGCGCAGCCATCCATCAATGAGTCATGTAATGATCATCCACAAAATCGTAGCCTAGACCATAACAGACAGGGATCCAGGGTCTTGCGCTCCGTCCCGACCCGAACAAAGTACAAGTCCAAGCATGTGAATACATGAGCCGAAGTCGAACATGCATGAACATCGTCTGATTACCAGTCAATGATGAAAACTGTTAACAGACGCGAGAGGTACCACCAATAATGACGATGGTCCTCAAGGTACTATAGGTACAATCCGCGGCGTGTGAATCAATGAGCTGGTGTCGAACACCCGCAGAATCATTCAATCGGAGGCCAATGATGAAGACCTCGCGTCGAACACGAAGAACCTGCCATTGAGGCATGCAGGCTCTAAGGCACCTGAAGGGAGTCTCTAAGTCGCCTTCCTAGATAATGAGTTGAAGTCGACAGGAAGTGACCTTGATTGAATGTGGGCCATGATGTTTCCCACATCATCGATGCAAGACAGAGGTAAGATGATTTGTGTGAGATGACAGATGAGGTTGCACTGTTGCAGAGGTCAACTTCTCTTGAACATACCGGCGACACGACAGTGGATTTGGCAGTACTTGACATCAAATGAGCATAGGGTATGATGACGAGGCAATGAGAAATTGAGAGGTCAAATAGGATTACCCGTACCCACGGAGGTCAGTTGTGAAACAAAATGAGAAATCCCCACCCGAAACGAATGCAGACCAGTGCCATGTTCAAGAGCGACATACTGCCGATACGACCACTATTACAGTTCCATCTTCCCCACCATTGCTGGCAGGTACCCCGATTATTTTTGGATGACAAGCTTGACAGGGATAGCATATGCTTGGAGAGTGTCATTTCGACGATGCCCGATGTCATCAAGTTTTAACGAGCCTGACAAAGGAAAAACTCGGCGTCTTTTCTTGTTTAGAGAGTCTGAAAAGACAGCGGAAAAGAAAACTCCAGGGGGGTCCTTTTTCGTAAAGTTGTGTCTCTCGAGCCCGAAAAAGTATAAAACAATGCTCGACAGAACCACCCGACCATTATGATCGAGGAGTACTTTTCGTAAATAGCGCCTTCGACCCGAAAAAGTAAAAAAGTGGTCGGAAGCACGTCGTTTTAGAGCCAATAACGAGTGCGAAACGACAAACACCCGACAATCTTTTTAAGTTAAACAGTCAAAAAAGAGCTTAAAACAACTGCCTCTCGTTCCTTTTAACGAGCCGAAAGGAAGCTCGGCCATCTTTTCTTGATTCATGTCGGAAAAGAGCTCAAAGACGACATTTTTTGGGACCAAGTGCACGAAGAACCGTTATGACCGCGCCGGTTACCAAAACCTGCACAAGAACACCACCCGCATAAATCTGTTCGAGATGTGTAAAAACATAGTAAAACATGCATAAAGGCATAATACAGTGACATTAGTGCTAAATCCATGGTGAAAAGATGACAAAAACCCATATGGATAAGAAATTATAGCTAATTACGAATTTTTTACCATAAATAGGGGGGTAAATGTCATTTTTTACCATTGTTACCATTTTGAGTTGTGAAGAACGTTGAGGAGCTGCAAGGTTGACGGAGCGATTTCCAGCCTGTGCGGACACCATTCATCCGGCAGCTTGTTCCAGGTAGGTTCTCCTCTCCCTGCATTTCATTTTGAGCCTTTTTGAGAGCAATTCCATGGTGGAATTTGGCCGTTTGGGCAAATTCTTTGAGCGTTGGTGCGCTCTCGATCAGCGCGGATTTCCCGCTTGGGTCCGCGCTGATCGATTTATATTTACACGTACCACCTCATGGGTCAGCATGGAAAACATGTGTGCTTCCACGCTAACCCAAGGAAAAAACAAAGGTGCGCCATTATCAGCGCGACTATTTTAAAAATAGTCGCGCTGGCGCCGAAAAGTTTTGTTTTTAAGAAAATGAACATTCAAAACTCCACGGTTAGCGTCCTAATGTTTCTTCATGGTCTTGCAGGGCAAAATGTCTTTTGTTTGGCAAGGGAGAGCTCACGATGATGAGGATATAGCCGCTTATGCACTTGCCGAATGCCGAAATGCAATGCGGGCATGCAGGTTCTTGAAATTCTTCCTGGCTCCGCGCCTGAGGGCGCAACCTGACTTGCTGGAATTCTTAATCAGAGCTTGGAACCCAGTGGATGGAAAATTCACGATCCGTGTCCAGGACATTGAGTTTGACTCCACAGATATCTACTTTTTGACTAGATTATCACGCCGGGGCCAGATGCCCATCCTGAAGGGGCAACGACCCAGCGGTGAGACTCTTGACCAGCTGATGGCTCGAGTATGCCCAGGAGCCGTTAAAACACGGAGTGGGAAGGTTGGTATCCCGACAGTGAGAGACATGCCCCTTCGCACTATACTCTTTCTAGTGACACGAGCAGCGGGTTCTTTGGCCAATCATGAGGCCTCAAAGACCCAACTACTACTAGCTCTGGAGTGCCTACAGCCCACCATTTTCAACTGGGTAGCAGCTGTGACGACGAGCATGAAGAGGCAACTGAGCAACTGCCGACGTGGAGAGTCGAAGCAGTTTGCATATGGGTCACTCTTGCTTCCGTTCATGCTGGAGCGGGTGTCGGCCCTACAGCTACAGACCATGGCCGTGGATCCACCTAGAGGTCCCCGGGAGACGAGGGCCAGCCGATGGGCCCGCGTCATGCCACGTGGAGGTGGAGGCCGCCCAGTGGCTTGGGGAGTGTATTTCCGAGAGTGGCTGGATCGGCAGGTCATTTTCGTAGAGGACTGGCCATATGCTGGTATGGAATTCCGCAACGATCTTGACATGCCACTGCCCACGGGAGAGAATTGGGACGATGGAGGTATGACACTTGATCTCATTTTAATATTTTTGATGTTTTTTATTTTTCATGTACATGTCTTGATAAATGTCACGGTGTGCAGATGTGGGACCCGCGAGACCCATTGGCCTAGCCCCAATGGCACGGAGAGTGGGGCAAGGAGCTGGAGCCCTGGCCCTAGTTCCTCCAGGAGTTGACACAACGGAGACTGTAGCTCGCAACCTTGAGGGTTTGCTGGAGGGGGGACCAAATTACCAGGGGGTCGAGGAGGTCCCCATAGTTCATCAGATCCACACAGTGGGGGTGGAACCCAGGATGCACTGCCTTTTGAGGCGGGTGGCACGAGCAGTTGTATCCTACAGAGAGCATAACCCGGCACAGTAGTCGCCTAGGTTTTACTTCCACTGACGTTTTGAGAGACATATGTCTCGGATGTATTGAGGACACTGACTCTATTTTTGACATATACATTTATTTTTGAGCGCCTTAGTGCGCCACACGATATATATATCTATATATATATATATATATATATATATATATATATATATATACATACCGATTTTTTGGATGGATCTTGTTACATGTGACGATTTTTTTTATATGCTATGCAAATGTTCAGTACAAATGTAATCTCATGTATGAATTGCATAACACATGACCCATGTATTTTAATTTTTTTAAATGCAAGCTTAAAATCACACACGTCATGCATGCAAACTATGCTTGGAAAAATATTTTATTTACATATGCTTTACTCTATGGTCTTACTATGCTTTCTACGTCTTCTTGTATGATGTTTATCTATTCCGCAAATGCCTATGTAACACACGATTTGCCAATGCATCAGTCAACGTGTTTAATCGTCTCTGAATATGTTGATATGTGATATAGTCAAAATTCCTTTCTAACAATCTGACACGTAGATACAACCTAAGAATGCGTTGGTCTCTGACGGAATATCGCCCGTTGAGTTGATGGACGAAAAGTTGAGAGTCCAGGTTTACCATCATTGCACGAATGTCGAGATCAACTGCTTCGGCTAGTAACTCAATTACGGCAATATATTCGGCAACATTATTAGTGGTACGACCGAGGAAGACTCCTTGAAGGTCTAGCAACTCTCCGTGAGGATCATAGATTGCCCACGCCGCAGAAGACAAATTGCAAGTACTGCGGCAGGCGCCATCAGCGAAACCAACATAAGGTGCACTAGGCATCTGCACAAGAAGAAGAAAAGACAATAAGAGGCAAACACGCCTTCACACCAAAGCAAAACGTGAAATCATGCACACACACAACACACTAAAACACGCGTATGTACAAGCTGAGTGCACGAAATCATGCATAATATTTCTTTAAATAAAGCCCTTTGCGGGGCTTTCAAGAGGATTTCCTTCGTAATCAATCAACTCATATGCGCCCTTCTGTAAAACTCTCTTCACGATATAGGGACCTAGCCACATGGATTCGAGTTTTCATGCCCCCAGCTTGTCTTTAGCTTGATCATAGAGCAGTACTAGATCTCCCTCAACGAAGGAACGAGGTTGAATATTATGGTCGAAGTGAGCCTTGACTCTCTTCTTTTGTGCTTCGATAGCCGGAGAAGCTAAAAAAAGGGTCTCGTCTAACCGTTCTAGGTAAAGAAGCCGTTCCTCCACCGGAGTGGTGTTGGGAAGCAACTCGACAGCTAATTTCAACGAAGGAATCTCACAGTCAACGGGAAGGGTGGCCTCCAGTCCATAAACCAACTGAAACGGAGTGAAACCGGTGGCGTCCTTCACAGAAGTCTGGTAGGCCCACAAGGCAGGGAACATCATCAAATGCCAATTAGACTTGTGCGTATTGACGGTGTGTTGAAGCATAGTGATCAAAACTTTGTTCACGGCCTCGACTTGACCGTTAGATTGTGGATAGTACGGTGTCGAACTATCTTGACGCAAGCCTAGCTGGGTCGTTAGCTCCGTCATCATGTGATTACGGAAATGTTTTCCGTGATCCGTGACGATAGCCTGAGGGACTCCGAAACGAGTAATGACATGATTAAACAAAAACTGCACCGCTGTGTAACCGTCTTCGTTCAATGTAGGCATCGCTTCGGCCCACTTGGTGAAATAATCCACGACAACGATGATATACCCATGCCCCCCGGTTGAACGAGGGTTACAGGACATATAATCGATGCCCCATTTGGTAAATGGACCTACGGTAACAACAGGGTGCAGTGGTGCAGGAGGTGCACGCATTTTCCGGTGGTACACCTGGCATTCATGGCATGCACGAACGGCAAGAATGCAATCTTTGAAGATAGAAGGCCAGAAGTAACCAGCACGGAGAATTTTCTGGGCGGTGGCGTATCCGGACATGTGGCCACCACAAGCACCAGAGTGGCAGTCATTCAACACCCGCTCAGCTTCCTCGAGAGTTAAACATCGGCGGAGAACAGAATCAACGCCGAGGCGGTACAGGGTATCGCCCAAAATGCGATAGGGTTGATATTGGTGACGAATTCGCCGTCGAGCATCTTTCGACACATTGGGATGGAAGGAAGACGTCTGCAAATATACTATAATGTCCCCGTACCACGGGTCGAGGGTGCTGATGAGAAACAATGTTTCATCTGGGATATGCTCCTCCGAACGAGATGGTGCAGAATAAGATGGCAAGGAACAGAGCAGTGCGGCAAAGACCAGAGATTTCTTAGACTTGGCCACAGTAAATTCCAAGTCGAACTCTTTGAGGGTTACAATCCACTTCGAGTATTTCCCCCCCAGCAATTGACGCAACAAAATGTAGGTCATTGGGTTGCAGTCAGAGATCACGGTCGTTGTGCGCAACAGGATATAATTCCGGAATCGTTGAACGGTGCAGACAGCTGCCAATGCCAACTTCTCGACATATGCATAGCAAGTTTCTGTATCCAGAAGGTTGCGACTAAGGTAATAGATAATGTGCTCGGTGTCGAAATCATCATCCTACACTAGAACCATGCCAATGGTGGTGTCAGCGGCAGCTAGATAGAGAGTGTAATCACGGTGATAGTTCGGAGGTCTTAAAAGCGAAGCTGAGACAAGAAGGTCTTTAAGTCGCTCGAAAGATTCCTGGACGATAGCATCCCAACGAAAGGTTGTGTCTCGCTTTAATAACCGTGTGAAACCCTTAGCCACCTCGGCATAATTCGGAATGAATCGTCTAAGAAAATTAGCTTTTCCCTGCAGGCTTTGCAATTGCTGCAAAGAGGCAGGGGGAGGAAGATTCAAAATGGCCTCGACCTTGAGGGGATCCAGGCAGATGCCTTCTTGGGAGACGATGAACCCGAGCAGTCGACCAGATTCTACGCAGAAGATACACTTATGCGGATTGAGTCGAATACGGTAGTGTCGACAGCGGAGAAAAATTTCGCGTAGATGAGATGGATGGTCCTGACGCTTAGCTGAATGAGCCGGAAGGTCATCCAGGTAAGGCTGTACGATGTGTCGAATATCATGAAAAGCATATGACATCGCACGCTGGAAGGTGGCACTGACATTTTTGAGACCGAAAGGGAGCTTCTTATAGGCGAAGGTGCCCCAAGGACAAATGAAAGCTGTCTTATGTTGGTCTGCAGGGGCTATGTTGATCTGGTTATAGCCAGAGAAGCCGTCCATAAATGAATAAATTTCACTTCCTACGCAGTCATCAATAAGCTGATCAATGAAAGGCGTAGGGAAGTTATCTTTTGGACAGGCACGATTGATATCGCGGTAGTCAACACAAACCCGGATAGTGCCCTGCTTTTTATTCACAGAGACTATATTGGACACCCACTCCGTGAGGGGGATGGCGTAGATGAAACCAGCTCTAAGAAGCTTTTCGACTTCGGCCTTGATGGCTGCAGCCTTTCGAGGGTGCACTGGACGTAAGCGCTGATGAACAGGCTTAGCATCTGGATAAGTAGGTATTTCATGCACCACAATACTAGGGTCGATGCTGGGCATTTCCTCGTAGGACCATGCAAAGACATCACAAAATTCGCGAAATAGGGCAGTATAGAGATGAACTTCCTCAGGAGTGCACGTGACTCCAATAAAAATATTCTCGACAACCCCTGGTTTGACAGAGATGTCGATAGGCTGGGTTTGCGTGATGTTGCCCATATTGCCCTCTGAAGACACTTGATATAGCTGAATAGGTGTTTGGAGGGGCGGGGATGGGACACATGAAGCAAACCGCTCGAGACATGCGACCATTTCCGAATGTGGAGGGAGAAACGAAGAGCGATGGTGGTGATCTGACCAAGGGAGCTCTTTGAGAGACATAGTATCTATGATGGCCTCATCGGAGGGGAATGTTTCCTTCAGTGGATCCAAAGTGGCCTCATCACCCAACCAAGGGAAATGATCATATGAATCGGGAACACTGCTTAGAAAAGCAGGTTCAGGAGGGGGAGTCGATGCAACGACAATCTCGATGTAGTTGAGCTCGGCAGGACTCAACGACATCATATCACCCCAAGAGTCTTCCTGATTCAAGGGAGGAAGAACCCATGGATCAGAACGTACTGAAATCATGTTAAAAGGGGCGAGATTCGGAGGTGGGAGGGGAAAGATTCCCATTAAGGAGGGATCTTTGAACAGTCCGGCACCCACACTCACTAATGACTTGGAGGTATGCTCCATGAACGGCACATTACCTTAAGAAGAAGAAGCAAAAAAGGATAGCTGGTCCACCGTGACGATCTTCCCCTGATGAGGGAAGCGAACGACACAGAACAAGGAGGAAGCCATGGCTTGCATGGCGTATGTCCAGCTTCGTCCAAGGAGGAGGTTGTAAGTGAGATTAGCGTCAACAACTTCGACCTCCACCTCTATGGTCTTCCCTTCTAAAGAGATAGGCAATCGTTGGAGGATACCATATGGACGAGATTCTCTTCCATCGAAGGCTTACAGGGTCGTAGGAGAGTGGCTCAAAGCAGGAGAACCAATAGCCTTCCAGCAAGCAACAGACATGATGCAGGTTGAGGCACCCTCATCAATAACTGTACGATGGATCGTTTTGCCATTGATGATGACCTGTATAAGGAAAGCCACTTGGGGAGGCAGTCTCTGTGTGAAACCCTCGAGATCAAAAGAAATTAAATCCGAATCTGCCGGGTCGATGCCACCAATAGCTGATAGCAAGGACTTCCTCTAGGAGGGGCAACTCTGGAGGACTTCTAACGCGGACATAGCAGACAGAGCCTGAGCTAAGTCCTCGACAATGCTATAGTGCTGGGCGGCACGAGCATTGGGGTTATAAGATGACTTCCTGAGTACACCTTTGGGAGGGGGTCGGGGGATCGTCTCAGTGCTGGGTTGTTCGATGTGAAGGGGACTAGAACTGGACGGAGGAGCGCTGGAGGGAACCTCCGGCTCTTTCCCGGCTTGAGATGGATAATATTTCGCTCGAGTTGAAACATGGATGGGGATCGTTCCAGCCATGAACACTTGGGAACCGAACGAGGAAGAGGATTGAGACGGATCTGCCACCATTTGAGTCTGCTAGGAAGGGAAAGGCTCTTTAAGCACAGCAGGAGGCCCAGGAGCACCTTTCAAAAGTCGACTAACTTCGAACCGCCTCGGGCAGTCCTTGGTGTAGTGGTCCTCATCACAGATGAGACAAGGATACTTAGGCTTTCGCTTAGCTCCTTCCTCAGAGGGAGGCTTAGGGGGATCCTGCTTGGGCTGTCCAGATTTATCTTTAGCTTTCCCTTTCTTTTTCCCTTTTGAGGATTTATCCGCCGCGGTGGACTGAATGGCGTTTACCTCGGAGGTACTCCCAGAAATTGATTGGCCCTGAGAATCATTTTCGTTAGAAGCGTTCTATTTCTGCTTCCCAGGGTTTGCGGCCGATTTCTTTGATGACGAATTCACAGAGCCAATGACTCTATCAACAGAGGGTTTCGGTGGAGCCTCGAACTGTCCAGGCCTCGGGGCATCTGGCAAATACTCATATAAAGTACCTGACTGAGAGTACACTAAGTCGAGGTACTGAGCTCGCGTGATTGCTTGCTCTTCAGTTACACACGCTCCCATTGCGATGTCTTTTGCAATCTTAGGGACAAAGGAAGTCGTGAACCAATCGGTCAGGAGTTGATTAGGAATCCAAAATTTGATCAGGCGACGACGCCTTCTCCATTCATGTATATGATCAGAGATGTGCGTAGCCGTATCCTATTTGAGAGACGTGAGGATATGTGTCCCAGTCTCGTACCGAATGGGTAACTGAAAATGGGTCAAGAAGGCCATAGCCAACAAGTTGAAATCTTGAAACATGTCGTGATTCAGTTCAATGTACCACTTAGCGGCTAAACCAGTGAGAGTTCTCTGAAAGAGGCGGAGCCGGATAGAGTCATCAAGCCATGAGTTCGATGAACACCAAAGGTGATAGGTCATTACATGGGCCTGAGGATCTTCACCAGCTTTGCCATCAAATTTTGGACAATCACCTGGTATTTTGGTTGGAACTGGTGGCCAATATGGATTATGCAAAATAGGATCATTTGTTAACTTGGACACATCAGGAAGTTCCAATGTCGCTAAGAACGACAACTGGGGGTTAAAGGAAATTTGTGGCTGCGGATTCGAGGCAGTATTAGGGTTCCAACCAGGTGGTGGTTGCCCCCATGGGCTCTGTCCAGATGGACCCAGCCCAAAAGGACCCGGTGCATAAGGACCTTGCACATAGGAGGTCTGTCCATACGGATTCTGGCCATATGCGGACAGTTTTCCCTGTGTCTGCCCCCCAGCTCCCCATGTATTAGCAACTTGCCCTACAGGTGCAGCATACTGATAATTTTGGTAAGGAGTGATCTGTGGCTATTGATAATTTTGATAAGGAGCAAACTGGGTTTGCCCCTGGGGTTGCTGGTAGCCATACATTTGCTGGGCTCCATACTGAGCCTGATAGGGAGGCTGCATCTGGTAAGAAGGTTGCCTTTCATTTGATAACCCATTTGTGTTTGGGGCCCAGAATAATGTCCTTGAACCAGTTGGGCTTGGATCATCTGGGCTGAAGATTAACTTGGTTGGGTTTGGGATGGACTTGCCTGCCTAGATGGATGAACTTGCTGGGCGCCAGGTTATCCGTGAACCACCAAGGGTTGTCCTTGCGGAACAGATGGCTGAGCCGGTTGGATGGCTGGTTGACCCTGAGGTTGGCCAGCTTGTCCAGATGGATGATTAGGGCGGACAACGGGTTGGCCTTGCTGCATAGAAGGTTGGCCTGTCTGGCCCCTATGGTGCACAGGCTGAGCAGTGGGTTGGCCTTGCTGTATAGCAGGTTGCCCCCCTTGCCCAGGAGGATGCATGGATTGAGCAGTGGGTTGGCCCTGCTGTACGTAGGGTTGCCCTCCTTGCCCAGAAAGATGACCAGACTCGGCAGTAGGTTGGCCCTGCTGTAAGTAGGGTTGCCCCCCCTGCCCAAGAGGATACCCCTGCTGGACTACTGGTTGACCTTGAGGAGTATAAGCTTGCCCAGTTTGTCCAGATGGGTAACCCTGCTAGAAACCAGGTTGGCCTTGTTGGATGTAAGGCTGCCCTGGTTTTCTAGTCGGGTAACCTTGCTGGAAACTAGGTTGTCCTGGGTAACCAGAAGGTTGACTCTGATAGGAAAGCGATGGACCACCAACGGCCAAGGGTTGTCCCGGGTAGGGTTGTCCCTGCGGACTCCCAGATTGTCCTGGGTAAGGCGGGCCATAAAGCGGTTGCCCCTGAGGGGTTTGCACATAAGGTGGCTGGCCTTGATTTGGTGGTCCTTGAGGCTGCCCAGGGATTACCTGGCGTCCCCGAAAAGTATGAGTACTGGCATCGTAAGAGATGGACAATGATACCGAGACTTCAACGAAAGGTTGAAGAGGCACGGATTGAGCAAACAGAAGGTACTGAGCAGTAGAGTCATTGTTACACAGTAATTTGTCACTGTCTCCCTGTCAGTCACCCTACTGTGTCAGGAGTTCACAATAATCAAGTTCATGCCTTCTGAACTGGCCAAAAACCCACTTTTTCCAAAGTTTTCATCATCAGCGCGTCTGTTTCTAAAATACCCGCGCTGACTGGCGCTTCATAACAGACCGCCTACGCTGCCAGCGCGGAAGCACACGACTTTTCCGCGCTGGTCGAATTTCATGACCAGCGCAGCCTCTGTTTGTATTAACCCGCGCTGACAACAGCTTGACCGTTATTGCCTTGCGATGTCAGTGCACCAGACCAGTTATGCACCCGCGCTGATCCAGTTTGGGCGAATTTGTTCCAACAGCCAGCCTTCCAGATAACTACAGGCTTGGTTGTTGGCCTTGTGAGTATCGCCTCCCTTCTATGGCATGTCTGTTCGACCCTTTGAAACTACTTCCCTTGTAGATAAGCTCATATTTCCACCATTCAAGGAGACTCCTTCTCCTATTTATACCTCTACCATTGCCATGAGCAGCTAGTTTGGAATAATGGGAATAGTTTGGATTGTGTGGAGCTTATAGTGCTCAGATTGCTGCTACTATAGGTAGTTGGTGTGATGAGTGTGGAAGTGTTTGATAGCTTAGGGAAGGTTGTGTTGTGTTGCTTGTGCGAGAGAGAGAGTTTCTTGTCTTGGGAGATTCATTTCCAAAGGTGAATGCTTAAGAGACTTGCTGACTGGACCCTCCTGAGAAGGATATCGACGTCAGAACATTTGGTTGTACTCTTCTCTGTTATTGATTAATAATAGATGACTACTATTATTGTTCCATTCTCATTTGTCTCCGCAATGGTTAATGTGAATTACATCCTTTCTGACTGATGTATAGTTGCTTTTATTAGATTTCACGCTTGTGTTTGTCTTCTCTTCGTGTGTGCAGGTATCTATTCGTGGAGATCGCGGAGGATCGTGACCGGCCAGAGCGAAGGAGCGAAGGTGGCATCGCTTCATCAAACAATAGCGTTGGAATCCAAGTAGGTGTTCTTCGCCTACCTTTTAATTGCAATTAGGAACTTGCATAGTAGCATTGACTAATTGTTGCTAGACCCACTCTAGGCTAGTAGGGATCGCCTCTATCCGTAGAGGGGATTTGCCTCTCCAACAATTTGGTGACTTCGCTGGGGATCAAGGGGTATGCCTCGGTCGTACCACTAATAATGTTGCCGAATACAGTGCCGTAATTGAGTTACTAGCCGAAGCAGTTGATCTTGGCATTCGTGCAATGATGGTAAACCTGGACTCTCAGCTAGTCGTCCATCAACTCAACGGGCAATATTCCGTCAGAGACCAACACATTCTAAGGTTGTATCTACGTGTCAGATTTTTAGAAAGGAATTTTGACTATATCACATATCAACATATTCCGAGACGATTAAACACGTTGACTGATGCATTGGAAAATCGTGTGTTAGATAGGCATTTGCGGAATAGATAAACATCATACAAGAAGACATAGAAAGCATAATAAGATCATAGAGTAAAGCATATGTAAATAAAATATTTTTCCAAGCATAGTTTGCATGCGTGTCATGTGTGCTTTTAAGCTTGCATTCAAAAAATTAAAATACATGGGTCGTGTGTTATGCAATTCATACATGAGATTACATTTGTACTGAACATTTGCATAGCATAAACAAAACATTATCACATGAAACAAGATCCATCCAAAAAATCGGTATGTATATATATATATATATATATATATATATATATATATATATATATCGTGTGGCGCACTAAGGCGCTCAAAAATAAGTGTATGTGTCAAAAATAGAGTCAGTATCCTCAGTACATCCGAGACATATGTCTCTCAAAACATCAGTGGAAGTAAAACCTAGGCGACTACTGTGCTGGGTTATGCTCTCTGTAGCATACAGCTGCTCGTGCCACCCGCCTCAAAAGGCGGTGCATCCTGGGTTCCACCCCCCCTGTGTGGATCTGATGAGCTATGGGGACCTCCTCGACCCCCTGGTAATCTGGTACCCCCTCCAGCAAACCCTCAAGGTTGCGAGCTACGGTCTCCGTTGTGTCAACTCCTGGAGGAGCTAGGGCCAAGGCTCCAACTCCTTGCCCCTCTCTCCGTGCCGTTGGGGCTAGGCCAATGGGTCTCCCGGGTCCCACATCTGCACACCGTGACATTTATCAAGACATGTACATGAAAAATCAAAAACATTAAAAATATTAAAATGAGATCAAGTGACATACCTCCGTCGTCCCAATGCTCTCCTGCAGGTAGTGGCATGTCAGGATCGTTGCGGAAGTCCATACCGGCATATGGCCAGTCCTCGACGAAAATGACCTGTCGATCCAGCCACTCTCGGAAATACACTCCCCAAGCCACTGGGCGACCGCCACCTCCACGTGGCATGACGCGGGCCCATCGGCTGGCCCTCGTCTCCCGAGGACCTCTAGGTGGATCCACAGCCATCGTCTGTAATTGTAGGGCCGGCACCCACTCCAGCATGAGCGGAAGTAGAAGCGACCCATACGAAAACTGCTTCGTCTCTCCGCGACGGCAGTTGCTTAGTTGCCTCTTCATGCTGGTCGTCACAGCTGTCACCCAGTTGAAAATGGTGGGCTGTAGGCACTCCAGAGCTAGTAGTAGTTGGTTCTTTGAGGCCTCATGATTGGCCAAAGAACCCGCTGCCCGTGTCACTAGAAAGAGTATAGTGCGAAGAGGCATGTCTCGCACTGTCGGGATACCAACCTTCCCACTCCGTGTTTTAATAGCTCCTGGGCATACTCGAACCATCAGCTGGTCAAGAGTCTCGCCGCTGGGTCGGTGCCCCTCCAGGATGGGCATCTGGCCTTGGCGTGATAATCCAGTCAAGAAGTAGATGTCCGTGGAATCAAACTCAATGTCCTGGCCACGGATCGTGAATTTTCCATCCACTGGGTTCCAAGCTCTAATTAAGAACTCCAGCAAGTCAGGTTGCGCCCTCAGGCGCGGAGTCAGGAAGAATTTCAAGAACCCGCATGCCCGCATTGCATTTCGGCATTCGGCAAGTGCATAAGCGGAGATATCCTCATCATCGTGAGCTCTCTCTTGCCAAACAAAAGACATTTTTCCCTGCAAGACCATGAAAAAACATTAGAGCGCTAACTGTGGAGTTTTGAACGTTCATTTTCTTAAAAACAAAATTTTTCCGCGCCAGCGCGACTGTTTTTAAAACAGTCGCGCTGATAATGGCGCCCCTTTGTTTTTTCCTTGGGTCAGCGCGGAAGCACACGTGTTTTCCGCGCTGACCCAAGAGGTGGTACGTGTAAATATAAATCGATCAGCGCGGACCCGAGCGGGAAATCCGCGCTGACCGAGAGCGCACCAACGCTCAAAGAATTTGCCCAAATGGCCAAATTCCACCATGGAATTGCTCTCAAAAAGGATCAAAATGAAACGCAGGGAGAGGAGAACCTACCTGGAAGAAGCTGCCAGATGAATGGTGTCTAGATGGGCTGGAGATCGCTCCGTCAACCTTGCAGCTCCTCAACGTTCTTCACGACCCAAAATGGTAACAATGGTAAAAAATGACTTTTACCCCCCTATTTATGGTAAAAAATTCATAATTGACTATAATTTATTATCCATATGGGTTTTTTTCGTCTTTTCACCATGGATTTAGCACTAATGTCACTGTATTATGCCTTTATGCATGTTTTAATATGTTTTTACACATATCGAACAGATTTATGCGGGTGGTGTTCTTGTGCAGGTTCTGGTAACCGGCGTGGTCATAGCGGTTCTTCATGTACTTGGTCCCAAAAAAATGTCGTCTTTGAGCTCTTTTCTGACATGAATCAAGAAAAGATGGCCGAGCCTCCTTTCGGCTCATTAAAAGGAACGAGAGGCGGTCGTTTTAAGCTCTTTTTCAACCGTTTAACTTAAAAAGATTGCCGGGTGTTTGTCGTTTCGCATCCGTTATTGGCTCTAAAAAGACGTGCTTCCGACTAATTTTTTACTTTTTCGGGTCGAAGGCGCTATTTACGAAAATTACTCCTCGATCGCAATGGTCGGGCGGTTCTTTCGAGCATTATTTTATACTTTTTCGGGCTCGAGAGACACAACTTTACGAAAAAGGACCCCCCTGGAGTTTCCTTTTCCGTTGTCTTTTCAGACTCTCTAAACAAGAAAAGACACCGAGTTTTTCCTTTGTCAGGTTCGTTAAACACTTGATGACATCGAGCATCATTGAAATGACACTCTCCAAGCATATGCTATCCCCGTCAAGCTTGTCATCCAAAAATAATCGGGGTACCTGCCAGAAATGGTGGGGAAAATGGAACTGTAATAATTGTCGTGTCGGCAGTATGTCGCTCTTGAACATGGCACTGGTCTGCATTTGTGTCAGGTGGGGATTTCTCATTTCATTTCACAATTGACCTCCGTG
Source organism: Pinus tabuliformis (assembly GCA_031772625.1). Taxonomy (NCBI): domain Eukaryota; kingdom Viridiplantae; phylum Streptophyta; class Pinopsida; order Pinales; family Pinaceae; genus Pinus; species Pinus tabuliformis. The sequence continues at coordinate 805,468,192 of CM062805.1, read as the reverse complement.
GGTACGGGTTATCCTATTTTACCTCTCATTTGCTCATTGTCTCGTCATCATACCCTCTGTTCACTTGATGTCAAATACTACCAAATCCACTGTCGTGCCGCCGATATCTTCAAGAGAAGTTGACCTTTGCAATAGTGCAACCTTGTCTGCTATCTCACACAAATCATTTTACCTCTGTCTCGTGTCGATGGTGTGGGAAACATCATGGCCCACCTTCGATCAAGGTCACTTCCTGTCGACTTCAACTCATTATCCAGGAAGGCGACTTAGAGACTCCCTTCAGGTGCCTTAGAGCCTGCATGCCTCAATGGCAGGTTCTTCGTGTTCAACGCGAGGTTTTCATCACTAGCCTCCGATCGAACGACTCTGCGGGTGTTCAACACCAGCTCATTGATTCACACGCCGCGGATTGTACCTATAGTACCTTGAGGACCATTGTCATTATTGGTGGTACCTCTCGCGTCTGTTAACAGTTTTCATCATTGACTGGTAATCAGATGATGTTCATGCATGTTCGACTTCAGCTCATGTATTCACATGCTTGGACTTGTACTTTGTTCGGGTCGGGACGGAGCGCAAGACCCTGGATCTCTGTCTATTATGGTCCAGGCTGCGATTTTGTGGATGATCATTACATGACTCATTGATGGATGGCTGCGCCCATACCTGAGTCTTCATGGATGGCTGCGACCATACCTTATCATTACTATGGTCTCTTTAGCTGGGTGGCTGCGTCCATTCCACAGACCTTTCGCATGTCTTTCGGATGGTTGTGCCCATGCCTAGACTGCATGTACTTGATTATCAGAGATATTCGGTCCTTCTCGGTGGTGTTCCAGTTCGGCGAGTTTTGTAAAGCATTTCACCCCTCCCACTCTCTCGGTCTTCATGCTTTAGGGGGCATCTGTTACACAGTAATTTGTCACTGTCGCCCTGTCAGTCACCCTACTCTGTCACGAGTTCAAAATAATCAAGTTCATGCCTTTTGAACTGGCCAAAAACCCACTTTTTCCAAAGTTTTCATCATCAACGCGTCTGTTTCTAAAATACCTGCGCTGACTGGCGCTTCATAACAGACCGCCTGCGCTGCCAGCGCGGAAGCACACGACTTTTCCGCGCTGGTCGAATTTCATGACCAGCGCAGCCTCTGTTTTTATTAACCCATGCTAACAACAGCTTGACCGTTATTGCCTTGCGATGTCAGCACGCCAGACCAGTTATGCACCCGCGTTGATCCAGTTTGGGCGAATTTGTTCCAACAGCCAGCCTTCCAGATAACTACAGGCTTGGTTGTTGGCCTTGTGAGTATCGCCTCCCTTCTATGGCATGTCTGTTCGACCCTTTGAAACTACTTCCCTTGAAGATAAGCTCATCTTTCCACCATTCAAGGAGACTCCTTCTCCTATTTATACCTCTACCATTGCCATGAGCAGCTAGTTTGGAATAATGGGAACAGTTTGGATTCTGTGGAGCTTATAGTGCTCAGATTGCTGCTACTATAGGTAGTTGGTGTGATGAGTGTGGAAGTGTTTGATAGCTTAGGGAAGGTTGTGTTGTGTTGCTTGTGCGAGAGAGAGAGTTTCTTGTCTTGGGAGATTCATTTACAAAGGTGAATGCTTAAGAGACTTGCTGACTGGACCCTCCTGAGAAGGATATCGACGTCAGAACATTTGGTTGTACTCTTCTCTGTTATTGATTAATAATAGATGACTACTATTATTGTTCCATTCTCATTTGTCTCCGCAATGGTTAATGTGAATTACATCCTTTCTGACTGATGTATAGTTATTTTATTAGATTTCACGCTTGTGTTTGTCTTCTCTTCGTGTGTGCAGGTATCTATTCGCGGAGATCGCGGAGGATCGTGACCGGCCAGAGCGAAGGAGCGAAGGTGGCATCTCTTCATCAAACAATAGCGTTGGAATCCAAGTAGGTGTTCTTCACCTACCTTGTAATTGCAATTAGGAACTTGCATAGTAGCATTGACTGATTGTTGCTAGACCCACTCTGGGCTAGTAGGGATCGCCTCTATCCGTAGAGGGGATTTGCCTCTCCAACAGTCATAATAGAAAAGGGGACCTTGGTAATTCAGATCCACTATGGGTTGCCCCTGACTATCATAGGGCCCCCCTCCTGGAACAGCACCAGAAGAGGGTTAAGCACTCTGTGCAGGATCAACAACTCCAGATAAAACTTCTGGCTGGCCCTGACTGTGAGAAGGACCAACACCATCGTTTGTAGACAAAGACGCTGACACGGCACTAACGACTGGAGTCAAGTGCGCTACACAAACGGTTAGATTGGTAGGAACTGAGGTAATAGGCGTATTAAGAGGTCGTGAAATAAAGGGCCCCGTGGTGGCAATAAGACTAGGATCCCATATAGTCGTAGAAGTAGTTCTGGCAGCTATTCTATCCCTCATTGACTGATATCATGGAGGGAGTGGAGAAGTAGCTGGGATGGGAGTTTCAATATTTGACACCACGGGTGTCTCACCTATGCTGGGAGATGTCTCATCCATGTGGGAAGTGGACATCAGAGACGACATACCGGGAGGAGTACGAGGGGTATCGTCGCTGTCAGGCTCCCAGATAGGATTCCAATCTTCTATGTAATCCTCGTCGCCCGGGGCACGTACGTTGATAGGCTGGATACTCAGAACAATAGGAAGAGTATCGCTTACAACTGGTACCTCAGGAGCAACAGAAGATGGAGAACCTTGATCACTCGGACCGGGAGTTGACGGGTCAGCCAGGATGACAAGACCCCTTAGAAAACCTAAAGGAAACTAACGACAAAGACCCTACTCAAGCTAATGCACACAAGATCTAACCAGGTGATGTTATCGTGGCCGAATAAATTTTTAAGACACAGGAACCAAACTTGACCTTTTCATGTTTCAAGAGTCGAGAAAAGGACGAAAGATGACTCCAGTCTCCTTCGAATGTTTAATGAGCACGAAGTGACAAGACGCTCACAGGCACCTTTTCTTTTAGGGTGTCCGAAAAGGATCAAAAGTGACTGCTCTGGAGACTCTAGGTAAAGGGTTTACCAAGCAATCCGTAAAACTGCTTATACACCTTAGCAATCGTATGAGAGCCAAGGACTTTCCGTACTGCAGTCGATCTTCCCGAATGCTGTGTTCGGTGCGTTACGGTTCACAAGGTGGCAGACTCGGCTTCCTATGGATCAAGGATAAAAGCCTAGTGGGGTCTCCCTATATACGCGACGGTACGTGGGAGCACAGTCCGTGTTAGACCACTATCGAGTCACAGAAGGAGGAATCACCCAACCGTAATGTGAAACAATAGTGACTATGTTTAAAGACGTCGGAACACGTCTCTAACCTAGATCTCTAGATGTTTGCGTTAAGTTCCAATGCGTTTTTAGGTTTATTCAGTTCATTTTATGGTTGATCTTGAATTTAAGTTTCGATTTCAGGCCTTATCGTGTGATCTCTCACAATTACCTAGATGCAAGCTATATGCCAAAGAACACGATTTCGTTCGATGAATTCTAACTATGAGAAGGTTAAGATCTTTCAATCAAACAAAACGAACTCAAACAATCAAACAATCTAATGCAGCTAATGACAAAGAAATGAGACTTTTCTTTTGAGAATGCAAATTAACAAAATGTTCTTCCTTTGATTAACTATTGAATGCAAAAGATATTAGTTCGATTTTCTTTTCAATGACATAATGTACTTACAATGAATTTTGAGAGACAGCAACACCGAGTAAAGGAAACAAAAAACACTCAATGGAACACACAACAAGCGTGAAAAGAGCTGGTTGAACCCAAGCAATTGTAATCTATGTCTGGGTGGCGAAGAGTAACCGAAACAACCAAAGGACTGGTTCGAGGACAATCACCTAAACAACCAAGCAAAGAAAGCAAAAGGAAAGGTTTCCTCAGTGGCAAAGGCCAGCAACAATGAACTTTTGCGAACAAGTGAACAAGCAGACAAAACAAGGTCGGTCCTGTGGAAACTGGATGATGGAACTAGGTCACAGGACACAAAAACGAAATTCGTTCGACAAGACTTTGCAAGCAAGTGTGTAACAATTCAAACAATAAATATCAAGTCACAAACCAAGTAGAAAGAGTTGGAGATAGTCAAACCAACAGGCTCAGGAGGCAAATTGAGACCAATCCAATTTTACAGGATCAGCGCGGGTAGCGCTCAGCAACTGTGCGCTGACAAGAGGTCACGCGTAGCAACTTGGCGCTGTCAGCACGGAAGGACACGGATTAAGTGCACTGGTTTGATTTCAGAACCGTCGCGACTGTTTTACGTACAAGCGCGATGACAACAGGTTTAAAGAAACAGATATGCGCTGTTAGCACAACTGTTTTGATATAAACCGCGCTGAGGTTAAAAAATAGGCAAAATCAAGCCAAAAACTCCCAAACCAAGGCCAGAACTCTTTAAACAATTTATACACCTCCCAGACTGAACCAGGAAGTCTAAAAGCAGAGAACTAATCTCCAATTTTGAAAAGAGAGAGCAATCAAACTCAAACACAAAAATGGACACAAGAGACAAAAGGATGAATCCCCAGCAGAGTCGCCAAATTGTTGGAGAGGTAAATCCCCTCTACGGATAGAGGCGATCCCTACTAGCCCAGAGTGGGTCTAGCAACAATCAGTCAATGCTACTACGCAAGTTCCTAATTGCAATTAAAAGGTAGGCAAAGAACACCTACTTGGATTCCAACGCTATTGTTTGATGAAGATATGCCACCTTCGCTCCTTCGCTCTGGCCGGTCACGATCCTCCGTGATCTCCGCGAATAGATACCTGCACACACGAAGAGAAGACAAACACAAGCGTGAAATCTAATAAAAGCAACTATACATCAGTCGGAAAGGATGTAATTCACATTAACTATTGCAGAGACAAATGAGAATGGAACAATAATAGTAGTCATCTATTATTAATCAATAACAGAGAAGAGTACAACCAAATGTTCTGACGTCGATATCCTTCTCAGGAGGGTCCAGTCAGCAAGTCTCTTAAGCATTCACCTTTGGAAACGAATCTCCCAAGACAAGAAACTCTCTCTCTCACACAAGCAACACAACACAACCTTCCCTAAGCTATCAAGCACTTCCACACTTATCACACCAACTACCTATAGTAGCAGCAATCTGAGCACTATAAGCTCCACACAATCCAAACTGTTCCCACTAGCTGCTCATGGCAATGGTAGAGGTATAAATAGGAGAGGGAGCCTCCTTGAATGGTGGAAGGATGAGCTTATCTTCAAGGGAAGTAGTTGCAAAGGGTCTAACAGACATGCCATAGAAGGGAGGTGATACTCACAAGGCCAACAACCAAGCCTGTAGTTATCTGGAAGGCTGGTTGTTGGAACAAATTTGCCCAAACTGGATCAGCGCGGGTGCATAACTGGTCTGGTGCGCTGACATCACAAAGAAATAACAGTCAAGCCTTTGTCAACGTAGGTTAATACAAACAGAGGCTGCGCTGGTCATGAAATTCGACCAGCGCGGAAAAGTCGTGTGCTTCCGCGCTGGCAGCGCATGCGGTCTGTTATGAAGCGCCAGTCAGCGCGGGTATTTTGAAAACAGACGCGCTGATGAGGAAAACTTTGGAAAAAGTGGGTTTTTGGCCAGTTTAGAAGGCATGAACTTGATTATTGTGAACTCCTAACACATTAGGGTGACTGACAGGGAGACAGTGACAAATTACTGTGTAACAAGCATGAAGCCCGAGAGAGTGGGAGGGGTGAAATGCTTTACAAAACTCGCCGAACTTGAACACCACCAGGAAGGACCTGCACGTACAACTGATATCTCGATTACATGTAGTCTAGGCATGGGCGCAGCCATCCAAAAGACATATGAAGAAGGTCTGTGGTATGGACGCAGCCACCCAGCTGAAGAGACCATGATGATAATAAGGTATGGTCGCAGCCATCCCAAAAGACTCAGGTATGGACGCAGCCATCCATCAATGAGTCATGTAATAACAATCCACAAAATCACAACCTGGTTTGTAACAGACAAAAACCAGGGTCTTGCGCTCCATCCCAACCCGAACAAAGTACAAGTTCAAGCATGTGAATACATGAGTTGAAGTCGAACATGCATGAACATCGTCTGATTACCAGTCGATAATGAAAACTGTTAATAGACGCGAGAGGTACCACCAATAATGACAATGGTCCTCAAGGTACTCATAGGTACAATCCACGGCGTGTGAATCAATGAGCTGGTGTCGAACACCCGCAGAATCATTCGATAGGAGGCCAATGATGAAAACCTCACGTCGAACACGAAGAACCTGCCATTGAAGCATGCAGGCTCTAAGGCACCTGAAGGGAGTCTCTAGGTCACTTTCCTGGATAATGAGCTGAAGTCGACAGGAAGTAACCTTGATCAAAGGTGGGCCATGATGTTTCCCACATCATCGACACGAGATAGAGAGATAAAATATTTTGTGTGAGACATCAGAGGGAGGTTGTAAGCTTGCAAAGGTCAACTTCTCTTGAACATATCGGCGGCACGACAGCGGAGCTGGCAGTATTTGACATCAAATAAGCAGAGGTCATGGTGACAAAGCAATGAGCAGATGAGAGGTCAAAACAGGATAACCCAAACCCACGGAGGCTAGTGTAAGACAAGATGAGAAATCCCCACCTAGACACGAATGTAGACGAGTGCCATGTTCAAGAGCGACATACTGCCGACACGACCATTATTACAGCTCCATTTTCCCCACAATTTCTGGCAGGTACCCCGAATATTTTTGGATGACAAGCTTGATGGGGATAGCATATGCTTGGAAAGTGTCATTTCGATGGTGTCCGATGTCATTGAGGTTTTAACGAGCCTGACAAAGGAAGAGCTCGGCGTATTTTCCTGTTTAGAGAGTCTGAAAAGACAGCGGAAAAGAAAACTCCAGGGGGGTCCTTTTTCGTAAAGTTGTGTCTCTCGAGCCTGAAAAAGTATAAAACAATACTCAAAAGAACCACCCGACCAATATGATCGAGGAGTACTTTTCATAAGTAGTGACTTTGACCCGAAAAAGTAAAAAAGTGGTCAGAGGCACATCGTTTTGGAGCCAATAACGAGTGCGAAACGACAAACACCCGACAATCTTTTTAAGTTAAACGGTCGAAAAAAGAGCTTAAAAAGCGACCGCCCCTCGTTCCTTTTAACGAGTCGAGAGGGAACTCGGCAATCTTTTCTTGGTTTACATCGGAAAAGAGCTTGAAGATGACGTTTCTTTGGGACCAAGTGTATATAGAACCGTTCACGACCCTGCCGGTTACGAGGACCTGCACAAGAAAACCACCCACGTAAACCTGTTCGACATGTTAAAAAACATAGTAAAACATGCATAAAACACATAGCAAAGCGACATTGGCATAAAATACATGGTAAACATGACAAAAACCCACATTTATGAAAAACTATGGTCAATTATAAATTTTTTACCATAAATAGGGTGGTAAAAGAAATTTTTTACCATTGTGACCATTTTGAGCCGTGGAGAACGTTGTGGAGCTGCGAGGTTGATGGAGCGAATTCCATCCCGCGGGGACACCATCCATCCGGCAGCTTGTTCCAGGTAGGTTCTCCTCCCCCTGCACTTCATTTTGAGTCTTTTTGGGAGCATTTCCACGGTGGGAAGTGGCCATTTGGGCAAGATTTTTGAGCTCCAATGCGCTCTCGGTCAGCGCGGATTTCCTCATCGGGTCCGCGCTGATCGATTAATTTTACACACACCACCACCCGGATCAGCGCGGAAAACACGTGTGCTTCCGCGCTGACCCAAGGAAAAAAACACGAGGCGCCATTATCAGCGCGACTGTTTTAAAAACAGTCGCGCTGACGCCGTGAAATTTTATTTTTATGAATTTGGACGTACAAACTTCAACGGTCAGGGCCCTAATATTTTTCTATGGTCATGCAGGACGCAATGGCATTTGTTTGGCAAGAGAGAGCTCATGATAACGAAGATATAACAGCTTATGCTAATGCGGAGTGCCGAAATGCAATGCGGGCATGCGGGTTCCTCAAATTCTTTCTCACTCCACGCCTGAGAGCACAACCTGATCTTCTAGAGTTCCTGATCAGGGCCTGGAACCCAGTTGACGGAAAATTCACTATCCGTGGCTGTGATATTGAGTTTGACCACACGGACATTTATTTTTTGACTGGGTTGTCACGCGGGGGCGAGATGCTCATTCTGGAGGGGCAACGACCCAGTGGTAAGACCCTTGAGATGCTCATGGCTCGAGTGTGCCCACGGGCACGTAAAACACGGAGTGGAAAGGTGGGTATTCCGACAGTGGACGACATCGTCCTTCGGACCATACTCTTTATGGTGACCCGGGCAGCGGGCTGTTTTTCCAATCATGAGGCCTCGAAGACCCATTTACTATTAGCTCTCGAGTGTCTAGAGCCCACCATATTCAACTGGGCAGCAACAGTAACGACCAGCATGAAGAGGCAACTGAGCAACTGTCGACGCGGAGAGTCGAAGCAGTTCGGTTATGGGTCGCTCTTACTTCCGCTCATACTGGAGCGGGTACCGGCCCTACAGCTACAGGATATGGTCGTGGATCCACCCAGAGGTCCCCAGGAGACGAGGGCCAGTCGATGGGGCCATGTCATGCCGCGCGGAGGTGGCGGCCGCCCAGTGGCATGGGGTGTTTGTTTTCGAGAGTGGCTGGATTGGCAAGTCATTTTCGTAGAGGACTAGCCATATGCCGGTATAGACTTCCACGGCGATCCCGACATGCCACTGCCGGCAGGAGAGCATTGGGACGATGGAGGTATGACACTTGATCTCTTTTTAATTTTGATCTTTTGTAATTTTTTTTTGATTTTTCATGTACATGTCTTGATAAATATTATGGTGTGCAGATGTGGGACCCACGAGACCCGTTGGTCTAGTCGCAGAGGCACGGAGAGAGGGGCAAGGTGCTGGGGTCCTAGCCCTGGCTCCTTCGGGAGTAGATACGACGGAGACTGTGGCACACAACCTCAAGGGTTTACTGGCGAGGGTGCCAAATTACCAGGGGATCGAGGAGGTCCCCATAGCCTCTCAGATCCACACAGTGGGGTTGGAACCCCGGATGCACCACCTTCTGCGGCGGGTGGCACGGGCAGTTGTATGCTACAGAGAGCATAACCCAACACAGTAGTCATCTAGGTTTCATTTCCACTGCTGTTTTTTGAGAGACATATGTCTCAGATGTACTGAGGACACCGGCTTTACTTCAGACATATACACTTTATTTTTTGAGCGCCTTGGTGCGCCGCGATATATATATATATATATATATATATATATATATATATACTGTTTTTGGATGGATCTTTTCACATGTGATGATGTTTTTATATGCTATGCAAATGTCTAATACAAATGTGATCTAATGTATCAGTTGCATAACACATGACCCACGTATTTTAATTTTTATGCAAGCTTAAAAGCACACATGCAAACACACATGCAAACTATGCTTGGAAAAAGATTCATTTATATACATATGCTTATTCTAATGGTCTTATTATGATTCCTATGTCTTCTTGTATGAATTTTATCTGTTACGCAAATGCCTGTCTAACACATGATTTGCAAATGCATCAGTTAACGTGTTCAATCGTCTCGGAATGTGTTGATATGTGATGTAATCAAAATTCCTTTCTAACAATCTTACATGTAGATACAACCTTAGAATGCGTTGGTCCCTGACGAAATATCGCCCGTTGAGTTGATGGACGACAAGTTGAGAGTCCAGGTTCACCACCATTACATGAATGCCGAGATCAACTGCTTCGGCCAGTAACTCAATTACAACACTGTATTCGGCAACATTGTTAGTGGTACGACCCAAGCACATGCCTTGAAGGTCTATCAACTCTCCGTGAGGATCATAGATTGCCCATGCCACAGAAGACAAATTGCAAGTGCTACGGCAGGCGCCATCAGCGAAACCAACATAAGGTGCACTAGACATCTGCACAAGAAGTAGAAAACACAATAAGAGGTAAACACGCCTTCACACCAAAGCAAAACGTGAAATCATGCACACACAACACACTTGCCAAAAACACACGTATGTACAAGCTGGGTGCACGAAATCATGCATAGTATTTTTTCAAATAAAGCCCGTTGCGGGGCTTGTCGAGAGGATTTCCTTCGTAATCAATCAACTCATATGCGCCCTTCTGCAAAACTCTCTTCACGATATAGGGGCCTAGCCACATAGATTCGAGTTTGCCTGCCCCTAGCTTATCCTTAGCTTGATCATAGAGCAGTACTAGATCTCCCTCAACAAAGGAACGAGGTTGAATGGTATTGTCGAAGTGAGCCTTAACCCTCTTCTTCTGCGCTTCAATAGCTAGAGAAGCTAAGCGATGAGTCTCGTCTAGTCGTTCTAAGTAAAGAAGTCGTTCCTCCACCGGAGTGGTGTTGGGAAGCAACTCGACAGCTAACTTCAACGAAGGAATCTCACATTCAATAGGAAGGGTGGCCTCCAGTCCATAAACTAGCTGAAAAGGGGTGAAACCGGTGGCGTCCTTCACAGAGGTCCGATAGGCCCACAAGGCAGGGTACAACATCAGATGCCAATTAGACTTGTGTGTACCAACGGTATGTTGGAGCATTGTGATCAAAACTTTGTTCAGGGCTTCGACTTGACCGTTGGATTGAGGGTAGTATGGCGTCGAACTATCTTGACGCAAGCCTAGCTGGGTCGTTAGTTCCGTCATCATGTGATTACGGAAATGTTTTCCGTGATCCGTGACGATAGCTTGGGGGACTCCAAACCGAGTAATGACATGATTAAACAAAAACTGTGCTGCTGTGTAACCATCTTCGTTCAATGTAGGCATCGCTTCGGCCCATTTGGTGAAATAATCCACGGCAACGATGATATACCCATGCCCCCCGGCCGAACAAGGGTTACAGGACGTATAATCGATGCCTCATTTGGAAAATGGACCTACGGTAACAACAGGGTGCAGTGGTGCAGGAGGTGCACGCATTTTCCGGTGGTAGACCTGACATTCATGGCATGCACGGACAGCAAGGATGCAATCCTTGAAAATAGAAGGCCAGAAATAACAAGCACGGAGAATTTTCTGGGCGGTGGCATATCCGGACATGTGGCCGCCACAAGCACCGGAGTGGCAGTCATTCAACACCCGCTCAGCCTCCTCGGGAGTCAAACATCAACGGAGAACAGAATCAGCGCCGAGGCGGTACAGGGTATCGCCAATAATGTGATAGGGTTGAGATTGGTGACGAATCCTACGTCGAGTGTCTTTTGATACGTTGGGACGGAAGGAAGACGTCTGCAAATATACTATAATGTCCCCATACCAAGGGTCGAGGGTACTGATGAGAAACAATGTTTCATACGGGATATGTTCCTCCGAACGAGATGGTGCAGAATGAGATGGCAAAGAACAGAGCAATTCAGCAAAGACCAGAGACTTCTTAGACTTGGCAACAGTAAATTCCAAGTCGAACTCTTGGAGGATTACGATCCATTTCGAGTATTTTCCCCCCAGTAGCTGACGCGACAAAATGTAGGTCATTGGGTTGTAGTCAGAAATCACGGTCATGGTGCGCAACAGGATATAGTGCCGGAAACATTGGACGGCGCAGACAGCGGCCAATGCCAACTTCTCGACATAGGCGTAGCGAGTTTCCGTGTCCAAAAGGTTGCGACTAAGGTAATAGATAACGTGCTCATTGCCGTCATCATCATCCTGCACTAGAACCATGTCGATGGTGGTGTCAGCGGCTGCTAGATAGAGAGTATAATCATGGTGGTAGTTTGGGGGTCTTAAGAGTGGATCCGAGACAAGGAGATCCTTGAGTCGCTCGAAAGACTCCTGAGCGATAGCATCCCAACAAAAGGGTGTGTCTCACTTTAATAACCGTGTGAAACCCTTAGCCGCCTCGGCATAATTCGGGATGAATCGTCTAAGGAAATTAGCTTTGCCCTGCAAGCTCTGCAATTGCTGCAAAGAAGCAGGGGGAGGGAGATTCAGATGGCCTCGACTTTGAGGGGATCCAGACGGATGCCCTCTCGGGAGACAATGAACCCGAGCAGTCGACCTGACTCTACACAGAAGACACACTTATGAGGATTGAGTCGAATACGGTAGTGTCGACGGCGGAGAAAAATTTCGCGAAGATGAGAGGGATGGTCTTGACGCTTGACTGAATGAGCCGGAAGGTCATCCAGGTATGGTTGTACAATGTGATGGATATCATGAAAGGCATAAGACATTGCACGTTGGAAAGTGGCACCGAAATTCTTGAGACCGAAAGGGAGCTTCTTATAGGCAAAGGTGCCCCAAGGACAAATAAAAGCCTTCTTATGCTGGTCCGCGAGTGCAATGTTGATCTGGTTATAGCCAGAAAAGCCATCCATGAACGAGTAAATCTCACTTCCCGCGCACTCATCAATAAGCTGATCGATGAAGGGCGTAGGGAATTTATCCTTCGGACAGGCACGATTGATATCACGGTAGTCAACACAGACCCGGATAGTGCCCTGCTTTTTATTTACAGGGACTATATTAGACACCCAATCCATAAGGGGAATGGGGTAAATGAAACCGGCTTTAAGAAGCTTTTCGACTTTGGCTTTGATGGTTGCAGCCTTCCGAGGGTGCACTGGGCGTAAGCGCTGATGGACAGGCTTAGCCCTTGGGTACGTCAGTGTTTCATGCACCACGATACTAGGGTCGATGCCGGGCATTTCCTCGTAGGACCATGCGAAGACATCACAGAATTCGTGAAATAGAGCAGTGTAAAGTTGAACCTCCTCAGGAGTACAAGTGACTCCTATGTAAATGTATTCAACAATCCCTGGTTTGACAGAGATGTCGATGGGTTGGGTTTGCATGATGTTACCCATATTGCTCTCAGAAGACACTTGATACAGCTGAATAGGTGTTTGAAGGGGTGGGGATGGGATACACGAACCAAACCACTCGAGACATGCTACCATTTCCGGATGGGGAGGGAGAAACGAAGAGCGATGGTGGTGATCTGACCAAGGGAGCTCTTCAAGAGACATAGTCTCTATGATGGCTTCATCAGAAGGAAATGTTTCCTTCAATGGATCTGAAGTAGCCTCATCTCCTAGCCAAGGGAAATGAACATATGAATCGGGAACACTGCTCGGAAGAGCAGGTTCAGCAGGGGGAGCCGATGCAGCGACAATATCGACGTAGTTGAGCTCGGCAGGACTCAACGGCATCATATTACCCCAAGAGCCTTCCTGATTAGTGGGAGGAAGAACCCACGGATCAGAACGTACAGAGATCATGTTGATAGGGGCGAGATTTGGAGGTGGGAGAGGAAAGACTCCCATTAACGCGGGATCTTTGAAAAGTCCGGCACCCACGCTCTCTAATGACTTAGAGGTATGCTCCACAAATGGCACATTACCTTCAAAAGAAGAAGCGAAAAAGGAGAGCTGGTCCACCCTGACAATCTTCCCCTGGTGAGGGAAACGAATGACATGGAACAGGGAGGAAGCCACGGCTTGCATGGCATATGTCCAGCTACGTCCAAGGAGGAGGTTGTAGGTGAGATTGGCGTCAACAACTTCGACCTCCACTTCTACTGTCTTCCCTTCTAAAGAGATGGGCAAGTGTTGGAGGATACCGTAAGGACACGATTCTCTTCCATCGAAGGCTTCTAATGGCGTAGGAGACTGACTCAAAGTAGGAGAACCAATAGCCTTCCAGCAAGCAACTGACATGATGCAGGTTGAGGCACCTTCATCAATAACTGTACGATGAATCATTTTGCCATTGATGATGACCTGTATAAGGAAAGTGACTTGGTGAGGCAGTCTCTGTGTAAAACCCTCGAGATCAAAAGAAATCAAATCTGAATCTGCCAGGTCGATGCCACCAATAGCTGATAGCAAGGACTTCCTCTGGGAGGGGCAGCTCTGGAGGACTTCTAGAGCGGACATAGCAGACGGAGCCTGAGCTAAGTCCTCAACAATGCTATAATGCTGGGCAGCACGAGCATTAGGGTTGTAAGACGACTTCTTGAGTACACCTTTTGGAGGGGGTTGGGGGATCGTCTCAGTGCTGGGTCGTTCGATGTGGAGAGGACCAGAACTGGACGGAGGAGCACTGGAGGGGACCTCCGGCTCTTTCCCGGCATGAGATGGATAGTCTTTTGCTCGAGTTGAAACATGGATGGGAATCGTTCTAGCCATGAACACTTGAGAACTGAACGAGGAAGAGGGTTGAGATGGGTCTGCCACCATTTGCGTTTGCTGGGAAGGGAAAGGCTCTTTAAGCACAACAGGAGGCCCAGGATAACCTTTCAAAAGTCGACTAACTTTGGACCGCCTCGGGCAGTCCTTAGTGTAGTGATCCTCATCAAAGATGAGACAAGGATACTTAGGTCTTCGTTTAGCTCCTTCCTCGGAGGGAGGCTTAGGGGGATCCTGCTTGGGCTGTCCAGATTTATCTTTAGCTTTCCCTTTCTTTTTCCCTTTTGAGGATTTATCTACTGCGGTGGACTGAACGGCGTTTACCTCGGAGGTACTCCCAGAATTAGATTGGCCCTGAGAAGCATTTCCATTAGAAGCGTTCTGTTTTTGCTTCCCAGGGTTCATGGCCAATTTCTTCAATGACGAGTTTACAGAACCAATGACTCCGTCAACAGATGGTTTTGGTGGAGCTTTGGTCTGTCCAGGCCTCAGGCCGTCTGGAAAATAATCATATAAAGTACCCGACTGAGAATACACTAGGTCAAGGTACTAAGAACGTGCGATAGCTTGCTCTTTAGTTACACAAGCTCCCATGGCGATGTCCCGCGCGATCGCAGGGACAAAAGAATTCGTGAACCAATCGGTCAGGAGTTGATCAGGAATCCAGAATTTGATCAAGCGACGACGCCTTCTCCATTCATGTATATGATCAGATATGTGCGTAGCCGTGTCCTGTTTGAGAGACGTGAGGAGATGTGTCCCAGTCTCGTACCGAATGGGTAACTGAAAATGAGTTAAGAACGCCATATCCAGCGAGTTGAAATCTTGAAACGTGCCGCGATTCAGCTCAATATACCACTTAGCTGCTGAACCAGTGAGAGTTCTCTGAAAGAGGTGAAGCCGGATAGAGTCATCAAGCCATGAGTTCGATGAACACCAAAGGTGATAGGTCATGACATGGGCTTGAGGATCTTCACCAGCTTTACCATCAAATTTTGGACAATCACCAGGTATTTTAGTTGGAACTAGTGGCCAATACAGATTATGCAGAATAGGATCATTCGTCAACTTGGACACATCTGGAAGTTCCAACATCGCTAAGAAAGGCAACTGAGGGTTAAAGGACATTTGTGGCTGCGGAAGTGAGGCAGTACTAGGGTTCCAACCAGGTGGTGGTTGGCCCCATGGACTTTGTCCAGATGGACCCGGCCCAAAAGGGCCTGGCCCATAGGGGCCTTGCCCGTAGGGGTTTTGTCCATACGGATTCTGTCCATATGCAGACAGTTGTCCCTGGGTCTGCCCCCAGCACCCCATGTATTAGCAACTTGACCCGCAGGTGCAGCATACTGATAATTTTGGTAAGGAGTGACCTGCATCTATTGATAGTTTTGATAAGGGGTAAACTGAGTTTGCCCCTGGGGTTGCTGGTAGCCATACGTTTGTTGAGCACCATACTGAGCCTGATAAGAAGGTTGCGCTTGATAAGAAGGTTGGGGCCGTAGCCCGCCTTGCATTTGATAACCCATTTGAGTTTGGGGCCCAGAATAATGTCCTTGAACCGGTTGGGCTTGGATCATCTGGCCGGAAGGTTGGCCTGGTTGAGTTTTGGATAGACCTGTTTGCCCAGAAGGACATACTTGCTGGGTGCCAGGTTGTCCTTGAGCAACCAAGGGTTGTCCTTGCGGAACAGATGGCTGAGCAGGCTGGATGGCTGGTTGACCTTGAGGTTGGCCAGCCTGTCTAGAAGGATGATTAGGACGGACAGTGGGTTGGCCTTGCTGCATAGAAGGCTGGCCCATTTGCCCGGAAGGGTGCACTGGCTGAGCAGTGGGTTGGCCCTGTTGCACGTAGGGTTGCCCCCCTTTCCCAGGAGGATGCATGGATTGAGCAGTGGGTTGGCCCTGCTGTACGTAGGGTTGCCCCCCTTGCCTAGAAGGATGACCAAACTGAGCAGTAGGTTGGCCCTGCTGTACGTAGGGTTTCCCCCCTTGCCCAAGAGGATACCCCTGTTGGACTGCTGGTTGACCTTGAGGATTATAAGCTTACCCAGCTTGTCCAGAGGGGTAACCCCGCTGGAGACCAGGTTGGCCTTGTTGGATGTAAGGCTGTCCTGGTTGTCCAGATGGGTAACCTTGCTGGGTACCAGGTTGCCCTGGATAACCAGAAGGTTGACTCTGATAGGAAAACGATGGACCACCAAC
Organism: Pinus tabuliformis; assembly: GCA_031772625.1. Lineage (NCBI taxonomy): Eukaryota > Viridiplantae > Streptophyta > Pinopsida > Pinales > Pinaceae > Pinus > Pinus tabuliformis. The sequence continues at coordinate 805,451,749 of CM062805.1, read as the reverse complement.
GACCGAAGGTTGTCCCGGATAGGGTTGTCCTTGTGGGCCCCCAGATTGTCCTGGGTAAGACTGGCAATAAAGTGGTTGCCCTTGGGGGGCTTGCACATAAGGTGGCTGGCCTTGATTAGGTGGTCCTTGAGGCTGTCCAGGGATTTCCTATCCCCCATGAAAAGAATGAGTACTGGCGTCCCAAGTAATGGATAACGGTACCGAGACTTCAACGAAATGTTGAAGAGGCGTGGATTGAGTGAACTGGAGGTACTGACCAGTAGAATCATAATAAAAGAGTGGACCTTGGGCATTTGGGTCCACAATGGGTTGCCCATGAGCATCATACGGCCCCCCTCCTAGAACAGGACCAGAAGAGGGTTGAGCACTTTGTGCAGGGTCGACGACTCCAGACGTAATTTCCGGCTGGCCATTACTCACTCGACCGTGAGAGGGATCAGCACCAGTGTTTGTAGATGAAGACGCTGTCACGGCACTGACGACCGGAGTCGAGTATGCTACACAAACAGTTGGATTCGTGGGAACCGAGGTAACAGGTGTAGTATGGGGTTGTGAAACAAAGGGTTCCGTGGTGGGAATGACATGAGGATCCCACATAGTCGTAGCAGGAGTCCTGGCAGCTATTCTATCCCTCATCGACTGATATCGTGGGGGAAGTGGAGAAGTAGCTGGGATGGGAGTGTCAATATTCGACACCACAGGTGTCTCACCTGCGCTGGGAGATGTCTCATCCATGTGGGAAGTAGACATTGGAGACGAAACACCAGGAGGGGTAACAGGAATATCGTCCTCGTCAAGCTCCCAGATAGGGTTCCAATCTTCTTCGTAATCCTCGTCGCCCGGGGCGCGTACGTTGATAGGTTGGATACTTGGGATAACAAGAAGAGTATCACTTACAACTGGTACTTCGGGAGCAACAGAAGATGGAGAACCTTGATCACTTGGACTGGAAGTTGACGGGTCAGCCAGGATGACAAACCCCACACAAAACCTAAAGGAAACTAACGATAAAGACCCTACTCAAACTAACGCACACAAGATCTAACCAGGTAATGTTATCGTGGCCGAACAAATTTTTAAGACACAGGAACTAAGCTTGACCTTTTCATGTTTCAAGAGTCGAGAAAAGGACGAAAAGATGACTCTAGTCTCCTTCGAATGTTTAATGAGCACGAAGTGACAAGACGCTCACCGACACCTTTTCTTTTAGGGAGTCTGAAAAGGATCAAAAGTGACTGCTCTGGAGACTCTAGGCAAAGGGTTTACCAAGCAATCCGTAAAACTGCTTATACACCTTGGCAATCGTATGAGAACCAAGGACTTTCCGTACTGCAGTCAATCTTCCCGAATGCTGTGTTCGGTGCGTTACGGTTCACAAGGCGGCAGACTCGGCTTCCTATGGATCAAGGATAAAAGCCTAGTGGGGTCTCCCTATATACGCGACAGTACGTGGGAGCACAATCCGTGTTAGACCACTATCGAGTCACAGAAGGAGGAATCACCCAACCGTAATGTGAAACAATAGTGACTATGTTTAAAGACGCCGGAACACGTCTCTAACCTAGACCTCTAGATGTTTGCGTTAAATTCCAATGCGTTTTTAGGTTTATTCGGTTTATTTTATGGTTGTTCTTGAATTTAAGTCTCGGTTTCAGGCCTTATCATGTGATCTCTCACAATTACCTAGATGCAAACTATATGCCAAAGAACACCATTTCGTTCGATGAATTCTAACTATGAGAGGGTTAAGAGTTTTCAATCAAACAAAATGAACTCAATCAATCAAACAATCTAATGCAGCTAATGTCAAAGAAATGAGACTTTTCTTTTGAGAACACAAATCAATGAAATGCTCTTCTTTTCATTAACTATTGAATGCAAAAGATATTAGTTCGATTTCTTTTCAATGGCACAATGCATTTAAAATGAATTTTGAGAGACAGCAACACCGAGCAAAGAGAAAAAAAAATCACTCAATGAAAAAACACAACAAGCGTGAAAAGAGCCGGTTGAACCCAAGCAATTGTAATCCGTGTCTGGGTAGCGAGAAGTAATCGAAACAATCAAAGGACTGGTTCGATGACAATCACCTAAACAACCAAGCAAAGAAAGCAAAAGAGGAAGGTTTCCGCAAAAACAAAGGAAAGTAGCAACGAATCTTTGTGAACGAGTGATAAAGCAAAATCAATCCAGTGAAAATGGGATGAAAAAACCAGGTCACAGGACACAAAACAAGATCCGCCTGACAAGACTTCGCAAGCAAGTGCTTCTCAGTTCAAATAATAAAAATCAAGTCATAAACCAAGTGGAAAGAGTAAGGGATAGTCAAACCAACAGGCTCAGGAGGTAATGTTGAAACAAATTCAATTCTACAGGATCAGTGCGGGTAACATTCAGCAACAATGCGCTGACCAGAAGTCACGCGTAGCAACAAAGCGTTGTTAGCGCGGAAGCACACGGCTTAGTCGCACTGGTTCATTTTTCAGAATCGTCGCGACTGTTAAGCATACAAGCGCGATGACCACGAAGTCAAAGAAACAACTATGCACTGTCAGCACGACTGTTTTGATATAAACCGCGCTGAGGCTAAAAAACAAGCACAAACAAGCCAAAAGCTCCCAAACCAAGGAAATAACTCTTTAAACAATTAAGGCACCTCCCAAATTGAACCAGGAAGGTAAAAAACAGAGGACTAACCCCTAATTTTTGAAAAGAGAGTAACAATCAAACTCAAAAAAAGAATGAACAAAAAGAGACAAAGGCCAGCTCCCCAGCGGAGTCGCCAAATTGTTGGAGAGGTAAATCCCCTCTACGGATAGAGGCGATCCCTACTAGCCCAGAATGGGTCTAGCAACAATCAGTCAATGCTACTATGCAAGTTCCTAATTGCAAATAAAAGGTAGGCAATGAACACCTACTTGGATTCCAATGCTATTATTTGATGAAGAGATGCCGCTCTCGCTCCTTCGCTCTGGCCGGTCACGATCTTCCACGATCTCCATGAATAGATACCTGCACACACGAAGAGAAAGACAAACACAAGCGTGAAATCTAATAAAAGAAATTATACATCAGTCAGAAAGGACGTAACTCACATTAACCATTACAAAGACAAATGAGAGTGGAACCATAATAGTAGTCATCTATTATTAATCAATAACAGAGAAGAGTACAACCAAATGTTCTGACGTCGAATCCTTCTCAAGAGGGTCCAGCCAGTAAGTCTCTTAAGCATTCACCCTTGGAGGTAGATCTCCCAAGACAAGAACTCTCTCTCACACAAGAAACACTCCACAACCTTCCTTAAGCTATCTAGCAATTCCACACTTATCACACCAACTACCTACTAGCAGCAGCACTCTGAGCACTATCAACTCCACACAATCCAAACTAAAAACCAGCTGCTCATGGCAATGGTAGAGGTTTAAATAGGAGAAGGAGTCTCCATGAAAGGTGGGAGGATGAGCTTATCTCCAAGGAAGGTGGCTCAAATGACGAACAGACATGCCATAGAAGGGAGGGTGATACTCACAAGGCCAACAACCAGGTCTGGAGTCATCTGGAAGGCTGGTTGTTAGAACAAATTCGCCCAAACTGGATCAGCGCGGGTACATAACTGAACTGGAGTGCTGACAGTGCATCTTAATAATGGAGCAGGCTGTGTCAGCGCGAGTTAATACAAGCATAGGATGCGCTGGCTCATGAAATTCGACCAGCGCGGAAAACCCGTGTGCTTCCGCGCTGGCAGCGCACCAATTGCACTATCAGCCGCCAGTCAACGCGGTTATTTTAATAACAGTCGCGTTGATGAAATAAACTTTGGCAAAGTGGGTCATTTGGCCTGATTGGAGAGCAGGAGCATGGTTAATTGGAATTCATGACACAGTAGGGAGACTGACAGGGAGACAGTGACAAATTACTGTGTAACACAAACTATGCTTGGAAAAAGATTTATTTATATACATATGATTATTCTATGGTCTTATTATGCTTTCTATGTCTTCTCGTATGATGTTTATCTGTTACGCAAATGTCTGTCTAACACATGGTTTTCCAATGCATCAGTTAACGTGTTTAATTGTCTTGGAATGTGTTGATATGTGATGTAATCAAAATTCCTTTCTAACAATCTTACACGTAGATACAACCTTAGAATGCGTTGGTCTTTGACGGAATATCGCCCATTGAGTTGATGGATGACAAGTTGAGAGTCTAGGTTCACCACCAACGTACGAATGCCGAGATCAACTGCTTCGGCCAGTAACTCAATTACAGCACTGTATTCGGAAACATTGTTAGTGGTACGACCCAAGCACACACCTTGAAGGTCTAGCAACTCTCCACAAGGATCATAGATTGCCCATGCTGCAGAAGACAAATTGCAAGTGCTACGGCAGGCGCCATCAGCGAAACAACATAAGGTGCACTAGACATCTGCACAAGAAGAAAAAAACACAATAAGAGGCAAACACGCCTTCACACCAAAGCAAAACGTGAAATCATGCACACATAACACACTTGCTAAAAACACACCTATGTACAAACTAGGTGCATGAAATCATGCATAGTATTTTTTCAAATAAATCCCGTTACGAGGCTTATCGAGAGGATTTCCTTCGTAGTCAATGAGCTCATATGCGCCCTTCTACAAAACTCTCTTCATGATATAGGGGCCTAGCCACATGGATTCGAGTTTGCATGCCCCTAGCTTATCCTTAGCTTGATCGTAGAGCAGTACTAGATCTCCCTCAACAAATGAACGAGGTTGAATGGTATTGTCGAAGTGAGCCTTGACTCTCTTCTTCTGCGCTTCAATAGCTAGAGAAGCTAAGCGACGGGTCTCGTCTAGCCTTTCTAAATAAAGAAGCCATTCCTCCACCGGAGTGGTGTTGGGAAGCAACTCGACAACTAACTTTAACGAAGGAATCTCACATTCAATAGGAAGGGTGGCCTCCAGTCCATAAACTAGCTGAAAAGGGGTGAAACCGGTGGCGTCCTTCACAGAGGTCCGGTAGGCCCACAAGGCAGGGAACAACATCAGGTTCCAATTAGACTTGTGTGTACCAACGGTACGTTGGAGCATTGTGATCAAAACTTTGTTCACAGCTTCAACTTGGCCATTGGATTGAGGGTAGTATGGCGTCGAACTATCTTGACGCAAGCCTAGTTGGGTCGTTAGTTCCATCATCATGTGATTACGGAAATGTTTTCCGTGATCCGTGACGATAGCCTGAGGGACTCCAAACCGAGTAATGATATGATTAAACAAAAATTGTGCCGCTGTGTGACCGTCCTCGTTCGATGCCCCATTTGGAAAATGGACCTACGGTAACAACAGGGTGCAGTGGTGCAGGAGGTGCATGCATTTTCCGGTGGTAGATCTGGAATTCATGGCATGCACGGACAGCAAGGATGCAATCCTTGAAGATAGAAGGCCAGAAATAACTAGCATGGAGGATTTTCTGGGCGGTGGCATATCCGGACATATGGCTGCCAAAAGCACCGGAGTGGCAGTCATTCAACACCCGCTCAGCCTCCTCGAGAGTTAAACATCGGCGGAGAACAGAATCAGCGCCGAAGTGGTACAGGGTATCGCCAATAATGCGATAGGGTTGAGATTGGTGACGAATTCTCCGTCGAGCATCTTTCGATACATTGGGATGGAAGGAAGACGTCTGAAAATATACTATAATGTCCCCATACCAAGGGTCGAGGGTGTTGATGAGAAACAACGTTTCATCTCGGATATGCTCTTCCGAATGAGATGGTGCAGAAGGAGATGGCAAAGAACAGAGCAATTCAGCAAAGACCAAAGACTTCTTAGACTTGGCAGCAGTAAATTCCAAGTCAAACTCTTGTAGGATTACGATCCACTTCGAGTATTTGCCCCCCAGCAGCTGACGCGACAAAATGTACGTCATTGGGTTGCAGTCAGAAATCACGGTCGTGGTGCGCAATAGGATATAGTGCCGGAAACGTTGGACGGTGAAGACAGCAGCCAATGCCAACTTCTCAACATAAGCGTAGCGAGTTTCCATATCCAAAAGGTTGCGACTAAGGTAATAGATAACGTGCTCATTGCCGTCATCATCATCCTGCCCTAGAACCATGCCGATGGTGGTGTCAGCGGCGGCTAGATAGAGAGTATAATCACGATGGTAGTTCGGAGGTCTTAAGAGTGGAGCCGAGACAAGGAGGTCCTTGAGTCGCTCGAAAGATTCCTGAGCGATAGCATCCCAACGAAAGGGTGTGTCTCGCTTCAATAACCGTGTGAAACCCTTAGCCACCTCGGCATAATTCAGAATGAATCGTCTAAGAAAATTCACTTTGCCCTGCAAGCTCTGCAATTGCTGCAAAGAAGCAGGGGGAGGAAGATTCATGATGGCCTCGACTTTGAGGGCATCCAGATGGATGCCTTCTCAGGATACGATGAACCCGAGTAGTCGACCTGATTCCACGCAGAAGACACACTTGTGAGGATTGAACCTAATACGGTAGTTTCGACAGCGGAGAAAAATTTCGCGAAGATGAGAGGGATGGTCCTGACATTTGACTGAATGAGCTGGGAGGTCATCCAGGTACGGCTGTACAATGTGACGAATATCATGAAAGGCATAAGAAATTGCACGTTGGAACGTGGCGCTGGCATTCTTGAGACAGAAAGGGAGCTTCTTATAGGCAAAGGTGCCCCAAGGACAAATAAAAGTCGTCTTATGTTGATCCGCTGATGCAATGTTGATCTGGTTATAGCCAGAGAAGCCGTCCATAAACGAGTAAATTTCACTTCTTGCACACTCATCAATAAGCTGATCGATGAAGGGTGTAGGGAAGTTATCTTTCGAACAGGCCCAATTGATATCACGGTAGTCAACACAGACTCAGATGGTACCCTGCTTTTTATTCACAGGGACTATATTAGAGACCCAATCCGTAAGTGGAATGGGATAAATGAATCCGGCTTTGAGAAGCTTTTCGACTTCGGCCTTGATGGCTACGGCCTTTCGGGGGTGCACAGGGCGTAGGCGCTGACGAACAGGCTTAGCCCCTGGGTACGTCAGTATTTCATGCACCACAATGCTGGGGTTGATGCCGGGCATTTCCTCATAGGACCATGTGAAGAAATCATGGAACTCGCGAAATAAAGTTGTGTAAAGTTGAACCTCCTCTGCAGTACAAGTGACTCCAATGTAAATGTATTCAACAATCCCTGGTTTCACAGAGATGTCGATGGGTTGGGTTTGCGTGATGTTTCCCATATTGCCTTCAGAAGACACTTGGTAAATCTGAATAGGTGTTTGAAGGGGCGGGGATGGGATACACGAAGCAAACCACTCGAGACATGTGATTATTTCCGGATGGGGAGGGAGAAACGAAGAGCAGTGGTGATGATCTGACCAAGGGAGCTCTTCGAGAGACATGGTCTCTATGATGGCTTCATCGGAAGGAAATATTTCCTTCAATGGATCCGAAGTAGCCTCATCTCCTAGCCAAGGGAAATGAACATATGAATCAGGAACACTGCTCGGAATGACAGGTTCAGTAGGGGGAGCCGATGCAGCGACGATTTCGACGTAGTTGAGCTCGGCAGGACTCAACGGCATCATATCACCCCAAGAGTCTTCCTGATTAGCGGGAGGAAGAACCCATGGATCAGAGCGTACAAAGATCATGTTAATAGGGGCGAGATTCGGAGGTGGGAGGGGAAAGACTCCCATTAAAGCGGGATCTTTGAAAAGTCCGGCACCCACACTCTCAAATGACTTAGAGGTATGCTCCACAAATGGCACATTACCTTCAGAAGAAGAGGCGAAGAAGGAGAGCTGGTCCACCGTGACAATCTTCCCCTGGTGAGGGAAACTAATGAGATGGAACAGGGAGGAAGCCACGGCTTGCATGGCGTATGTCCAGCTACGTCCGAGGAGTAGGTTGTAGGTAAGATTAGTGTCAACAACTTCGACCTCCACTTCTACCGTCTTCCCTTCCAAAGAGATGGGCAAGCGTTGGAGGATACCGTAAGGACGGGACTCTCTTCCATCGAAGGCTTCTAACGTCGTGGGAGACTGACTCAAAGTAGGAGAACCAATAGCCTTCCAGCAAGCAACAGACATGATGCAAGTTGAGGCACCTTCATCAATGACCGTACGATGAATCATTTTGCCATTGATGATGACCTGTATAAGGAAAGCGACTTGGTGAGGCAGTCTCTGTGAAAAACCCTCGAGATCAAAAGAAATCAAATCTGAATCTGCCGGGTCGATGCCACCAATAGTTGATAACAAGGACTTCTAGAGCGGACATAGTAGACGGAGCCTGAGCTAAGTCCTCAACAATGCTATAATGTTGGGGAGCACGAGCATTGGGGTTATAAGACGACTTCTGGAGTACACCTTTTGGAGGGGGTCGGGGGATCGTCTCAGCGTTGGGCCATTCGATGTGGAGAGGACCAGAACTGGACAGAGGAGCACTGGAGGGGACCTCCGACTCTTTCCAGGCATGAGATGGATATTCTTTTGCTCAAGTAGAAACATGGATGGGAATCGTTCCAGCCATGAACACTTGAGAACCGAACGAGGAAGAGGGTTGAGATGGGTCTACCACCATTTGAGTCTGCTGGGAAGGGAAAGGCTCTTTAAGCACGACAGGAGGCCCAGGAGCACCTTTCAATAGTCGACTAACTTTAGACCACCTTGGGTAGTCCTTAGTGTAGTGATCCTCATCACAGATGAGACAAGGATACTTAGGTTTTCATTTAGCTCCTTCCTCAGATGGAGGCTTAGGGGTATCCTGCTTGGGTTGTCCGGTTTTATCCTTAGCTTTCCCTTTCTTTTTCCCGTTTGAGGATTTATCCACTGTGGTGGACTGAACGGCGTTTACCTCGGAGGTACTCCCATAATTAGATTGGCCCTGAGAAGCGTTTCCATTAGAAGCGTTCTGTTTTTGCTTCCCAGGGTTCGCGGTCGATTTCTTTGATGACGAGTTTACAGAGCCAATGACTCCGTCAACAGATGGTTTTGGCAGAGCCTTGGACTGTCCAGGCCTCAGGGTGTCTGGAAAATAATCATATAAAGTACCCGACTGAGAGTATACTAAGTCAAGATACTGAGCACGCGCGATAGCTTGCTCTTCAGTTACACAAGCTCCCATGGCGATGTCTCGCGCGATCGCAGGGACAAAGGAAGTCGTGAACCAATCGGTCAGCAGTTGATCAAGAATCCAGAATTTGATCAAGCGACGACGCCTTCTCCATTCATGTATATGATCAGATATATGCGTAGCCGTGTCCTGTTTGAGAGACGTGAGGAGATGTGTCCCCGTCTCATAGTGAATGGGTAACTGAAAATGAGTTAGGAATGCCATAGCCAGTGAGTTGAAGCCTTGAAACGTGTCGCGATTGAGCTCAATATACCACTTAGCGGCTAAGCCGGTGAGAGTTCTTTGAAAGAGGCGGAGCTGGATAGAGTCATCAAGCCATGAGTTCGATGAACACCAGAGGTGATAGGTCATGACATGGGCTTGAGGATCTTCACTAGCTTTGCCATCAAATTTTGGACAATCACTGGGTATTTTAGTTGGAACTGGTGGCCAATAGGGATTATGCAGAATGGGGTCATTCGTTAACTTGGACACATCCGGAAGTTCCAACGTCGCTAAGAAAGGCAACTGAGGGTTAAAGGACATTTATGGCTGTGGGAGAGGGGCAGTACCAGGGTTCCAACCAGGTGGTGGTTGCCCCCATGGACTCTGTCTAGATGGGCCCGGCCCAAAGGGGCCTGGCCCATAGGGACCTTGCCCGTAGGGGTTCTGTCCATACGGATTTTGTCCATATGCAGACAGTTGACCCTGGGTCTGCCCCCCAGCACCCCATGGATTAGCAACTTGACCTGCAGGTGCCGCATACTGATAATTTTGGTAAGGAGTGACCTGCATCTGTTGATAATTTTGATAAGGGGTAAACTGAGTTTGCCCTTGGGGTTGCTGGTAGCCATACATTTGCTGAGCTCCATACTGAGCCTGATAAGAAGGCCGCGCTTGGTAAGAAGGTTGGGGCCGTGGCCCGCCTTGCATTTGATAACCCATTTGAGTTTGGGGCCCAGAATAATGTCCTTGAACAGGTTGGGCTTGGACCATCTGGCCAGAAGGTTGGCCTGGTTGGGTTTGGGATAGACCTGTTTGCCCAGAAGGACGTACTTGCTGGGCGCGAGGTTGTCCTTGAGCAACCAATGGTTGTCCTTGCAGAACAGATGGTCGAGCAGGCTGGACGGCTGATTGACCTTGGGGTTGGCCAGCCTGTCCAGAAGGATGATTAGGACGTATAGTGGGTTGGCCTTGCTGCGTAGAAAGCTGGCCCATTTGCCCGGAAGGATGCACAGGTTGAGCAGTGGGTTGGCCCTGCTGTACGTAGGTTTGCCCCCCTTGCCCAGGAGGATGCATAGATTGAGCAGTGGGTTGGCCCTGCTGTACGTAGAGTTGCCCCCCTTGCCCAGAAGGATGACTAGACTGAGCAGTGGGTTGGCCCTACTGCATGTAGGGTTGCCCCCCTTGCCCAGAAGGATACCCCTGCTGGACTGCTGGTTGACCTTGAGGAATATAAGTTTGCCCAGTTTGTCCAAAGGGATAACCCTGCTGGAGACCACGTTGGCCTTGTTGGATATAAGGCTGTCCCGGTTGTCCAAACGGGTAACCTTGCTGGGTACCAGGTTGCCCTGGATAACCGGAAGGTTGACTCTGATATGTAAACGATGGACCACCAGTGGCCGAAGGTTGTCCCTGATAGGGTTGTCCCTGTGGGCCCCCAGATTGTCCTGGGCAAGACTGGCCATAAAGTGGCTGCCCTTGGGGGGCTTGCACATAAGGTGGCTAGCCTTGATTAGGCGGTCCTTGAAGCTGTGCAGGGATTGCTTGGCCCCCATGAAAAGAATGAGTAATGGAGTCCCAAGCAATGGATAACGGTACCGAAACCTCAACGAAAGGTTGAAGAGGCATGGTTTGAGTGAACTGGAGGTATTGACCAGTAGAATCGTAATAAAAGAGTGGAACTTGTGCATTCGGGTCCTGAACAGCTTGCCCATAGGCATCATACGACCCCCCTTCTGGAACAGGACCAGAAGAGGATGGAGCACTTTGTGCAGGGTTGACGACTCTAGGCGAGAGTTCCGGCTGGCCCCTACTCACTTGACCGTGAGAGGGACCAAAACAGTGTTTGTAGATGAAGACGCTGTCATGGCACTAACGACCGGAGTCGAGTGTGCTACACAAACGGTTGGATTCGTGGGAACTGAGGTAACAGGTTTAGTATGGGGTTGTGAAACAAAGGGTTCCATGGTGGGAATGACATGAGGATCCCACATAGTCGTAGCAGGAATCCTGGCAGCTACTCTATCCCTTAGCGACTGATAACGGGGGGGGAGTGGAGAAGTACCTGGGATGGGAATGTCAACATTCGACACCACAGGTGTCTCACTTGCACTGGGAGATGTCTCATCCATGTGGGAGGTAGACATTGCAGACGAAACACCAGGAGGGGTAACAGGAATATCGTCCTCGTCAGGCTCCCAGATAGGGTTCCAATCTTCTTCATAATTTTTGTCGCCTGGGGCACGTGAGTTGATGGGTTCGATACTCGGGATAACAAGAGGAGTATCGCTCATAACTGGTACCTCAGGAGCAGCAGAAGATGGAGAGCCTTGATCACTTGGAACGGGAGCTGACGGGTCAGCCAGGATGACAAACCCCACACAAGACCTAAAGGAATCTAACGATAAAAGACCCTACTCAAACTAACGCACACAAGATCTAACCAGGTGATGTTAACGTGGCTGAATAAATTTTTAAGACACAGGAACTAAACTTGACCTTTTCATATTTCAAGAGTCGAGAAAAGGATGAAAAGATGACTCTAGTCTCCTTCAAATGTTTAATGAGCACGAAGTGACAAGACGCTCACTGGCACCTTTTCTTTTGAGTCTTAAAAGGATCAAAAGTGACTGCTCTGGAGATTCCCAGAAAAAGGTTTACCAAGCAATCTGTAAAACTGCTTATAAACCTTGGCAATCGTATGAGAACCAAGGACTTTCCGTATTGCAGTCAATCTTCCCGAATGCTGTGTTTGGTGCGTTACGGTTCGCAAGGCGGCAGACTCGACTTCCTATGGATCAAGGATAAAAAGCCTAGTGGGATCTCCCTATATACGCGACGGTACCTGGGAGCACAATCCGTGTTAGACCACTATCAAGTCACAGAAGGAGGAATCACCCAACCGTAATGTGAAACAATAGTGACTATGTTTAAAGACGCCGGAAAACGTCTCTAGCCTATACCTCTAGATGTTTGCATTAAGTTCCAATGCGTTTTTAGGTTTATTCAGTTTATTTTATGGTTGATCTTGAATTAAGTTTCGGTTTCAGGCCCTATCGTGTGATCTCTCACAATTACCTAGATGCAAACTACATGCCAAAGAATATCATTTCGTTCGATGAATTCTAACTATGAGAGGGTTAAGAGTTTTCAATCAAACAAAGTGAACTCAATCAATCAAACAATCTAATGCAACTAATGGCAAAGAAATGAGACTTTTCTTTTGAGAACACAAATCAATGAAATGCTCTTTTTCTCATTAACTATTGAATGCAAAAGATATTAGTTCGATTTCTTTTTCAATGGCACAATGCACTTAAAATGAATTTTGAGAGACAGCAACACCGAGTAAAGAGAAATAAAATCACTCAATGAAAAACACAATAAGCGCGAAAAGAGCCGGTTAAACCCAAGCAATTGTAATCCGTGTCTGGGTAGTGAGAAGTAATCGAAACAATCCGAGGACTGGTTCAATGACAATCACCTAAACAACCAAGCAAAGAAAGCAAAAGAGGAAGGTTTTCGCAAAAGCAAAGGCAAGTAGAAATGAATCTTTGTGAACGAGTGATAAAACAAAGTCAATCCAGTGAAAACGGGATGATAACACCAGGTCACAGGACACAAAACAAGATCCACCCGACAAGACTTTGCAAGCAAGTGCTTCACAAGTCAAACAATAGAAATCAAGTCATAAACCAGGTGGAAAGAGTAGGAGATAGTCAAACCAACAGGCTCAGGAGGCAAAATTGAAACAAATTCAATTCTACAGGATCAGCGCGGGTGGTACACAGCAACAAAGCGCTGACGAGAAGCCACGCGTAGCAACAAAGCGCTGTCAGCGTGGAAGTACACGGCTTAGCCGCGCTGGTTCGTTTTTCAGAATCGTCACGACTGTTAAATGTACAAGCGCGATGACCACGAAGGCAAAGAAATAGCTATGCGCTGTCAGCGCGACTGTTTTGATATAAACCACGCTGAGGCTAAAAAACAGGCACAAGCAAGCCAAAAGCTCCCAAACCAAGGTAATAACTCTTTAAACAATCAAGGGACCTCCCAGATTGAACCAGGAAGTCTAAAAGCAGAGAACTAATCCCCGATCTTTGAAAAAAGAGTAACAAACAAACTCAAAGCAAGAATGAACAAAAAGAGACAAAGGCCAGCTCCCCAGCAGAGTCGCCAAATTGTTGGAGAGGTAAATCCCCTCTACGGATAGAGGCGATCCCTACTAGCCCAGAACGGGTCTAGCAACAATCAGTCAATGCTACTATGAAAGTTCCTAATTGCAAATAAAAGGTAGGAAATGAACACCTACTTGGATTCCAATGTTGTTTTTTGATGAAGAGATGCCACTCTCGCTCCTTCGCTTTGGCCGGTCACGATCCTCCACGATCCCCGTGAATAGATACCTGCACACACGAAGAGAAAGGAAAACACGTCCGTGAAATCTAATAAAAGCAATTATACATCAGTCAGAAAGGACATAACTCACATTAACCATTACAAAGACAAATGAGAGTGGAACCATAATAGTAGTCATCTATTATTAATCAATAACAGAGAAGAGTACAACCAAAGTTCTGATGTTGAATCCTTCTCAAGAGGGTCTAGCCAGCAAGTCTCTTAAGCATTCACCCTTGGAGGTAGATCTCCCAAGAAAAGAACTCTCTCTCACACAAGCAACACTTCACAACCTTCCTTAAGCTATAACAATCCCACACTTGTCACACCAACTACCTACTAGCAGTAGCACTCTAAGCGCTATCAAGTCCACACTATCCAAACTTGCTGCTCATGGCAATGGTAGAGGTTTAAATAGGAGAAGGAGTCTCCATGAAAGGTGGGAGGATGAGCTTATATCCAAGGAAGGTGGCTCAAATGACGAACAGACATGCCATAGAAGGGAGGATGACATTTACAAGGCCAACAACCAGGTCTGGAGTCATCTGGAAGGCTGGCTGTTAGAACAAACTCACCGAAACTGGATCAGCGCGGGTGTATAACTGCACTGGAGCGCTGACATCGCATCTGAATAACGGAGAAGGTTTTGTCAGCGTGACTAAATACAAACAGAGGATGTGCTGGCTCATAAAATTGACCAGCGCGGAAAACTCGTGTGCTTTCGTGCTGGCAGCGCATTCGTTGCACTATGAGGCGCTAGTCAGGGCGGTTATTTTAATAACAGTCATGATGATGGAAAAAATTTGGCAAAGTGGGTCATTTGGCCAGATTAGAGAGCATGAGCATGATTAATTTTAATTCATGACACAGTAGGGAGACTGATAGGGAGACAGTGACAAATTACTGTGTAACACCTGCCCTTCCATCCCTTTTGTCAGCGGCATGCTCCTGGCCTTAATTGGTTGGGTCACGGTTCCGGCGCTGTTACTTTGAAAAAATTAGAGTGCTCAAAGCAAGCTTATGCTCTGAATACATTAGCATGGAATAACATGATAGGAGTCTGGTCCTATTGTGTTGGCCTTCGGGACTGGAGTAATGATTAATAGGGGCTGTCGGGGGCATTCGTATTTCATTGTCAGAGGTGAAATTCTTGGATTTATGAAAGACGGACCACTGCAAAAGCATTTGCCAAGGATTTTTTCATTAATCAAGAATGAAAGTTGGGGGCTCGAAGACGATCAGATACCGTCCTAGTCTCAACCATAAACGATGTTGACCAGGGATCAACGGATGTTGCTCTAAGGACTCTGCCAACACCTTCTGAGAAATCAGAGTGTTTGGGTTCCAGGGGGAGTATGGTCGCAAGGCTGAAACTCAAAGGAATTGACGGAAGCGCACCACCAGGAGTGGAGCCTGTGGCTTAATTTGACTCAGCACGGGGAAACTTACCAGGTCCAGACATAGTAAGGATTGACAGATTTAGAGCTCTTTCTTGATTCTATGGGTGGTGGTGCATGGCCGTTCTTAGTTGGTGGAGCGATTTGTCTGGTTAATTCCGATAACGAATGAGACCTCAGCCTACTATCTAGCTACAGGGAGGTTCCCCTTCGCGGCCAGCTTCTTAGAGGGACTATGGCCATTTAGGCCATGGAAGTTTGAGGCAATAACAGGTCTGTGATGCCCTTAGATGTTCTGGGCTGCACATGCTCTACACTGATGCAGCCAACAAGTTTTTATTCCTGGTTCGAGAGGATCAGGTAATATTCTCAAATTGCATCATGATGGTGATAGAACATTGCAATTATTAGTCTTCAACGAGAAATTCCTAGTAAGCGCATGTCATCAACTTGTGTTGACTACGTCCCTACCCTTTATACACACCACCCGTCGCTCCTACTGATTGAATGATCCAGTGAAGTGTTCGGATTGCGTCGACGATGGTGGTTCGTCGCCGTCAATGTCATGAGAAGTTCATTGAACCTTATCATTTAGAGGAAGGAGAAGTCGTAACAAGGTTACCCTAGGTGAACCTGTGGTAGGATCATTGATAGCAGGGGTTTTCTTTTTTGGTTTGGGTTGGTTGGGTTTCGATTGCAATGTGGGACTTTGTGGTTCGTCTCTAGGGGAGCGGGTTTGGTGTTTGGTAGGAACATTGTTGGTTTCTTGTCTCGAGGTAACGCTTGCTTTTTTGTGTGTGCTTGTGAGCCATTCTTGTGCTTGTCCCACCCATCCTTTGTTTTTCTTTCCCCCAATTTGTTTCTGCAGGGGGTTTGAAAGCTTGTTCCTTGGGAGCCCTTCCAATGATCTGTTCGGCCAGGCATGGTTGTTGTAGAGTTGAGGTGCTTGGTAAATACGATGGATAAATTCGGACTCATTCGTAGCGGTGGTGCTTGGTCGTTTGTTCGTTGGAAGGCATGGGCCAAGGGTGCGGGCTTCCATAGTTGGTTCTCTCGAAATGGTAGCGGTGGTTGATGTGTTGCTTCGGTGAGCTTTTTCACTGGTGGTTGGGTCGAGGGAGTGGTTGCGCATGTGCCTGGTAGCTCAAACCTTCCGTGAGGGGATATTGTCGAGGTACAGTCAGTATGGGATGGATGAAGAGTAGTTCAACCCATTGGGTTGGCCACCCTAGTCCCTCCCTACCATTCCTCAACATGTCGTCGCGGAAGGGTTGGGTGTCCAGGTAATGAAAAACCCATCCCTCGGTCTGAGCTCCATAGAGATCACAATTTTCCTCTCCCCTTCTAAGGGAAAAAGAAGTAGCGGGTTGTGCCTTTGTCACTCCCTTTGGATTGTGGGTTTTTTGTGGGACTTGTGTCATTTGTTTGTTTCGTGGCATGCACTTTGCGAATGTCCCTTATCTAGTGGCCTTGTACCATCGATGTATTTGTGGCACGCATCTTTCTCAAGCATTGAGTATTGGCCCATGACAACTCCTCTTTGGAGTTTTATTCTTTGACCCCTGTTGACTTTCTCACTGGAAAGGTTGTTGGGTGTTTTGTACACGGAGGGGTGCAATAGCGGGGTGGGGTTTTGTTATTTGTGACAGTCTATTTGTCATTTGAAGCCTTGTGCCACTGGGTTGGGGGGTTGCTTACCTCTCAGTGACGTGATCCAGACACTGGTCTCATCGTGGCCCTTGTCTTTTCTATTGGTCAATTTTAGGTTGTGATTTATTTGCATGGTTGTTTGCTATGTTGTAAAGCTAGAAAGGGTGTTGCGATGAATGTATGTGGGAGGGTGTGAAGAGGCGGGACGCTTTTTGATTCAGTGCCTTGTTTGGTTTCTTTTTGGTTAGCAGACATCTACTCGACGTGCTGTTGAGCTTCTCTCTTTTCTTGGGATCTTTGTTTCTTTGATGTTATTTTCTTCCCTTCTTCCTTTTGCCCCCTAGCTTTACAGAGTAGAGGTGGGATTATTGTGGATTGGTGTTTGGGAAGGACGAAAAGAAGTGCGAGTTCCCAGGGTGGCCACCCTAGTCCTTCTCAATCGCCGTCTCCTGTAGTTCCCCCCATTTTCTGAAGGCATGGGGTTTGGGAAGCTTGTTCTCTGTTTGAGCCTCCCCTTGTGAGCCGATAGCCATGTTTGATATCTCTTGCTTTCATGTTGCTTTCTTCCCTTCTTGGCTTTGACCCCTTAGCTTTACGAAGAAAAGGTGGGATTGTTGTGGATTGGTGTTCAGGAAGGACGAAAAGCAGTGCGAGTTCCGAGGGTGGCTACCCTAGTCCTTCTCGATCGTCGTCCCCTACAGTTCCCTCCCTTTTTGCGAAGGCACGGGGGTGGGGAAGCTTGTTCTCTATTTGAATCTCCCCCTGTGAGCCGGTAGACGTGTTCGATATCTCTCTTTCTTTCATGTTGTTTTCTTCCTTTCGGCCCCTAGCTTTACAGAGAAAAGGTGGGATTGTTGTGTATTGGTGTTCGGGAAGGACGAAAAGCAGTGCAAGTTCTCGGGGTGGCCACCCTAGTCCTTCTCGATTGCTGTCCCCTGTAGTTCCCCCCTTTTTGCGAAGGCATGGGGTTGGGGAAGCTTGTTCTCTATTTGAAGCCTCCCCTCGTGAGCCGGTAGCCATGGTTGATATCCCTTTCTTTCCTCTTGTTTTCCTCCCTTCTTCCTCGTGGCCCCTAGCTTTATGGAGAAAAGGTGGGATTGTTGTGGATTGGTGTTCCGGAAGGACGAAACACAGTGCAAGCTCCCGGGGTGGCCACCCTAGCCTTTCTTGATCGTCATCCCCTTTAATTCCCCTCTTTTTGCGAAGGCACGGGGCTTGGGGGGCTTGTGTTTTGTTTGAGCTGGTAGCCACGTTTGATCTCTATTTCTTTCACCTTGTTTTCTACCCTTTTCTTCCTTTCAGTCCCTAGCTTTATGAAGAAAAGGGGGAATTGTTGTGGGCTAGTGTTAGGGAAGAACTAAAAGCAGTGCGAGCTCCCGTGGTGGCCATGCTAGTCCTTCTCAATCGTTGTTCCATGCATTTCCCCCATTTTTACCAGGGCGTGGGACTGGGGGAGATTGTCCTCTATTCGAGCCTCCCCCTGTGAGGGGGTTAGACACCTTTGTTTCTCTTTCTCTCATGTGTTTTTCCTCCTTCTGCCCCTTAGCCTTACATTTGTTGTGGGGGGTGCCCCTATTTAGTGTTGTGGCCGATTTTTCGGTAATATGTGGAAAGGACACTCGGCAATGGATATATCAGCTCTTGTTACGATGAAGAATGTAGCGAAATGTGATACTTACTGTGAATTGCAGAATCCCGCGAATCATCGAGTTTTTGAACGCAATTTCCACGCAAGGCCTTGGTCGAGGGCACGTCTATCTGGGCATCGCATCCCATTCAAATGCACTCCCTGCAATATGCTAGGGAGCAGTAGAGCTGGTCATCCATGCCCCATGCAGTGTGGTCGGCTAAAATACCTCAAGCGATGTTTCATGGAACGCATCGGCGAGCGGTGATCTTGTCCCCTTGGATGCACAGTCAGCGTTAGCTGGTACCTGCTTTGTGTGGCATCGCTCGAACTTGCTTTGATCTCTCTTGTCCTCCCATCAGGTAGGGCAAATTTAGCTCGAAATTTGTGACCTTATCCCAGGCGAGAACACCCCTTGAGTTTATGCACATAATTAAGCGGAGGAAAAGAAACTTACAAGGATTCCCCTAGTAGCGGTGAGTGAACCGGGAAGAGCCCAACATGAAAATCGGGTAGCGGTGTCTCCTGAATTGTAGTCTGTAGAAGCGTCCTCAGCGGCAGACCTAGGACAAGGCCCTTGGAAGGGGCCACCTGAGAGGATGACAGCCCAGTCGGTGAGTCGGGTTGTTTGGGAATGCAACCCTAATTGGGTGGTAAATTCCATCCAAGGCTAAATACAGGCGAGAGACCGATAGCGAACAAGTACCGCGAGGAAAAGATGAAAAGGACTTTGAAAAGAGAGTTAAAGAGTGCTTGAAATTGTTGGGAGGGAAGCGGATGGAGGTTGTTGATGCGTCTCGTTCGGATGTGGAACGGCTCAGGCTGGTCTACCGCTCAACTCGAGGTGCAAACCAACACAGGCTACTGCATCGTCACACGCTCGGGTGGATTACTGCCTATCGGTTTGCAATTGTGGTGGTCGAGGAATGAAGTGTGCGCCCTTGTGGTGGGCCATGTGCACCTGAGTGCTCATGGTGTTGGTGTGCGGGCTTTCCATTCGACCCGTCTTGAAACACAAACCAAGGAGTCTAACATGTGTGCGAGTCGACGGGTTTGAAAACCTGCGAGGCGCAAGGAAGCTGACAGGCGAGATCCCCTCTCTAGGAGGGGTGCATCGTTGACTGACCTTGAGTGTATGTGAAGGGTTCGAGTGCCAGCACACCTGTTGGGACCCAAAAGATGGTGAACTATACCTGAGCAGGGCGAAGCCAGAGGAAACTCTGGTGGAGGCTCGTAGCGATACTGACGTGCAAATCATTCGTCTGACTTGGGTATAGGGGTGAAAGACTAATCAAACCATCTAGTAGTTGGTTTCCTCTGAAGTTTCCCTCAGGATAGTTGGAGCTCACGCGCGAGTTTTATTGGGTAAAGCAAATGATCAGAGGCATCGGGGGCGTAACGCCCTCGACCTATTCTCAAACTTTAAATAGGTAAGAGGGTGCGGCTGCTCCACTGAGCCACGCCATGGAATCGAGAGCTCCAAGTGGGTCATTTTTGGTAAGCAGAACTAGCGATGGGGGATGAACCAAAAGTCAAGTTACGGTGCCAAATTGTGTGCTAACCTAGATCCAAAAAGGGTGTTGGTTGATTAAGACAGCAGGACGGTGGTCATGGAAGTCGAAATCCGCTAAGGAGTGTGTAACAACTCACTTGCCGAATCAACTAGCCCCAAAAATGGACGGCGCTGAAGCGCACAACCTATACTCGATCATCGGAGCAATTGC